>JARHVA010004442.1:880000-887500 GCA_037957365.1 Torreya grandis
CAAAGGAGCTCACAGTTAAAAAGTCATCACTCACAGGTGAAAATAGGTACCGGCATCGGGCAGGAGGAATCGACATCGAACAGACAGGTGCCGATGTCGATCATGTGTAGACTGAAGCTGGTGATGTCAGGCAGGGTAAGACCGACATCGGTCAATAGGACCGACGTCGACAATAGGTAAGACCGACATTGATCAGGAGGACCGATGTCAGCAATAGGAGACACTAACATCGGTAGGGTCGATAGTCAGGACAAGTGCATGGAACTGACATCGATCGGATGCAGACTGTGTAGTGACTGAGGTCGGTCACTGTAATGAATTTTGGGCAGACAACAAGCTGTCAAGGAGTCTCAAATGCCCATATGGAGGACTAAAGTGGTAAGTAAGCCTAAAATTCTTTATTCCTCTTCCTTATAGTCATTGCTCACTATAGAGCAGGAAGGATCCAGGAAACAGTGGGAGCATGGCAGGATATGATGCAGAACCAAGCAGGAGATTTGGTAGGGTTGCCAGCCAAAAAAAAGCACTGAGAGACGAATGGATTCCTTAGTTAAAGAATAGAGAGAATGGACACATGAGATGGAAGACTAGGTCATATGGTCTTGAGGAAGCTGCAGGACAGTGGTACAGGTTTGATAGGTGGGTGACAAAGCATGGCTTTAGTCAATGTCAGGGTAACTACTGTGGTTTGTCTTACCAGGTGGATGATGATTACAACATTATCCTATTACTATATGTGGATGGTATGCTAGCTAGCAGGTTTGTACATATAGGGTTTTGCTGAGCTCAAGGTAAGGTTAGTTCAGTGGCATGTCATGAAGAATTTGGGAGTAGCCAAATTCTTTGGCATGAGAGACATGGAAGATCATAGGGTGATTTTGTCTCCAGTGGGAGTTGATGTGAATCAGGTGTTGGCAAAGTTCATTATGCAAGATGTAGAATTGGAGCACACTAAGGGCTAGATAGTTCAGTGTTTGAAATCACATGAGGTCTGGTATAGACCTGAGTTTGCCCAAGCAGTGGGTGCTGTCAGATAGTTTGGAGCCAATCTAAGAAAGAAGCATTGGAGGGTAGTTTAGTGGATTCTCAGGTATTTGAGAGGGACCAGTAGCAAGTCGACATGTTATGCAGGGTTAAGTTCTTTTTCTACATGTGTTTATAGATGCAAATACGATAGGTTACTTGGATGACAGGAGGTGCACCATAGGTTGTGTGGTGGGTGGTCTTCAGGGTTGAGCTTGAAGAGGGATACAAGCCAGGAAACAAATTAGATGGGGTACAGGTATGGTATAGTGTAGCTATTTATCTCCAATTGGGAGATTGTTAGGTTGTGGAGCTAAAAACTTCACTGATGCAAACATGGAGGAGGTCATTGGAGAAGGTTGCTGAGTGTCATAGACACTAGCGTCGGTTAGGCCAATCGACATCAGTAGAATTAGACAGGGATAGCAACTGACGTCGGTCAGGGATCGGCCGGTGTTGGTCATCTCTAGGTAGACAGGGACCGATGTCGGTCACCTGTGCAGTTTAGAACTACAAGTTTTATGGGCAGTTAGTTAACGAACCAAGTGTTTGCATGTCAAGAGCCAATTTTAGACTGGAAGTTGCGGATCTAATTATTATAATTAGATGTATAATTATTGTTTACATGCGATCTATTTATGAGAATCATAGGCTATATTATAAGGGTGTGCTAGTTTGAGTTGAGCAAAGTTAGCTCCTTCTATGTGTGAGGTGAGTAAGGGTGTTCCTCCTAGTTCCACAACAGTGCCAAGGTGGGTGCTGGTTTTGGAGAATCAACAGGATTCTTTAGGGGTGTAGGATCTTGGTCAGCAGGTGTGCATGGCTACATTAGGAGATCTACATGGTAAGTAAGATCATTGATCTGCAGGTGTATGTGTGTGCATGATCTAGGTTTGCAGGTGTGCAGAACTAGATTGATTTGCAGGTGTGCAAGATCAGGGAGGACAGCAACACAACAGGGAGCAAGATCAGGCAGGATCTACTTGGAGTACAATGTGTACTTAGAAAGAGAGCAAAGAGGAAGGCAAGGCATTTCCTTCCATAAGTAAGATCATTTGGGTTATAGGTTGTTGCAGTTTAGGAGAGATCTACTTGAAGTATGATTGTGTACTTGGAGTGCATGGAGCACTTGTGGAGTGCGTGGAGCACTTGGGTACTGGCAGTAGTAGATACTGGCTCGTTGGAGGTGAACACCAACTCTGTGTTTAAGCTGTGTGTTGGGACCATAAGAGAGAGAGCTTTGAGGAGAGAATTATTGTTCACTTGAGGTGTGGGAAGCCTCTGAGAGGTGGTGAAGAAGAAGTGGCATCTTCTTTATTGTATTCTTTTCTGGATGAGTATGAATACAAGTTGTGTATTGTCTCTCATATTTTTTGTTGTTTTTGGTTTCTAGTTACTTGTTACTTCTGGTTAATTCCGCATCTTAAGTTTCTTGTATGTGGTAATCAATTGTGTGCTTCCGTATTTCCCAACAAAGGCGGTATCAGAGCTTTTGGTTGGGTATCTAACATTAACAATGCTACATGTTATTCTTAGTATAATGAATGGACTAATGATCACACAAATATACTTTTTTAATCTTCATATATTAATGGAAAATATGAATTTTATAGATATGAATATAACTATATAGATCAATATGATTGGTAAAATATGAAGAATATATATTGAAGAGGAAAGTGAGCGTAGTAATTTAAAAATTGAAAAATTAATTTCCTCTTTCCTGCATTATATTCCTCTTTTCATGAATCATAAAAAAATTGTCATTTTGCTAGTTACTATTGTCTTTCTTTTAATTTCTCACAAAGAGACAAATGTGAATGATCAATAGTTAGTGCACCTTGTTTAACTTTTAAGTTTAATATTGCAATACATCACATTAATCAATATAAACTAATAAATTGTAGTGCTTGCATAGAAATGGTAAATGATATAAATAGATGTGTTATCCCTATTTAAATTTATAAAAATTATATGATGCATTTACATATGTTAACCTAAGCTCTCCTTTACACATGGTTAATGACATAAAATATTGTGATAATATTTCTCATCCCTTTGAAGATATAAATAGTGGTATGACATTTAATTATACTCCGTTTTCTCCTAAAATATAAAGGTTAAAATGAATGTGAAATACAAAAAAATAGTGACATTATTTATTTACATGTCTAAAGTGATAATCATGACACATATATAAAAAAATCTCAAGTTAGTATTCATATATCTATAGAGTACAAGTCTCATGATAATGATGAGTATCTCTCCTATGATGAAAATCAATAGAATTTAATGAATAGAAATGTAATATTTCTAACTCAATAAACATTCAATATGATAAGATAATCAATCAATGTCATGTTTTTACTGATTTTATATTATAAGGCAATCCTAAATCAATAAATGACATTTGTCATGACCTTCTCACACCAATGTTTAAAATAGATATTAATTTCAACCCATAAGTAAGCCTTTATAAACCAATATTATTCCTACAATTCATATCATAACCATGATGCATTATGTGAAATTCAAAATGAAGTTATTGATCTCGATTCACAAACTAGATCATGTTGTCCGAATATAAAAGATAATGTTAACTTAGGAAAAAACCTTACGTGAGTTGTATATGAACTTAAATATCCAAATTAAATTTTTATGCCTACACTATACTTGTTCTATGGTTTTGTATATTCTTATACTCATTTAAATTAAAATATGATTTCTCTCATATAATGTGTCAGTAATGGATGTATTTTATTCAAATCTTTCCATGGATGTCTCACAAGAGATGGTTAAGATTAGCTTTATAGTCTACCTAGTGACTCCTTACCTAACTTTGAAAAGTTAGAATATGAGTTCTTATGATATTATCACAAATACATTGACCTAAGTTCACATTGGAACATGTACAAGTGTTTTAAAATAGTTATGATGAGCTTATTAGAGACTACATATTATAATTAAAAAACACTTAACATTTTCTAACTTATTAACCTTTGAATCTGGAAAATAAATTTATCTTCATTACTGCTCTATTATCTCCACTCAAAGAAATATCCATTCATAAAATTCATCTTTATTTTGAGAAATTATACGTGGATATGTTCAACTATATATGTGATCTCAATTAGGAAACACAAAATTCTAATGAGTCGTGATCATCATTACACAAACATGAAGTTATCAATGAATAATTAAAGTTGGATTTAATATCTAAAATTAAAAAATAGAGTTAAAATAAAACATAAGATCAGTGAGTCAATATAATTAACTATAGTTAAGGAAGAACAAGTTAAATAATTTAATAAAGGGAACAAATTAGTTTATAAAATAGTTCTTAGAGTGATTAAATCTAATTTCATTAAGATTCAACCACTTCAATTTGATAGATTTAGAGATTGACAATATGATATTATACACACATTATTGGAGAAAAAGTTAATCACTCTTATTCCCATTTACTATCATCCTTCTCATCATATTGAGTCTATAAAATGCAATCCATTTACCCTTATAATGGGATAAATAAACATTTTGATAATTATTGTTATGCATTACATGATAATATATCACAACTTATAGATAAAGGGATCAATAGATTGGTAAAATTAGTCAACATCATAACAAAATCAACTCGGATAAAGAGAAAATTATCTCAAAATAATCAAATGATAATTTAACCACTTGTCAATATTACACATAAATTATGTATTTTTGTTGATAATATACAAGAAAATAATACCTATACAATAGAATTTATACAATATGTGGGATACAATAAGCAATATTTACAACATAAACACTAATCCGATACAAGACATATTATTTTATAAATCACTCTAGGACTCAACATATTGGCCACATTATTGGTTTTAAAACATACTTTTCTATATGTTAATGTATTTTTGGGACAACCTTGGCTACAAAAAATGAATGAAACAATTATTAATGATAATACCATTTTATATTCACTTTTGAATGTGGTCTGTTAACATTTAAAACCAATAGATCAAAAATAAAGGACACCATGGTCCATGATAATAGTATATCTTAACTTTCACAAACATGGATACCAAAGCAAAAGCATAAATATTCAAATAAGAGATATGGACATGCATTTCAACCTTCAAAGATACCAAAACTCCATCAATATTATTATTTTCAAGTGGAAAAATTAACTAATAAAAGTGTGACTATCTCTAATAATATAAATCCATAACTAGAATATAAAAAAATAGTCATCAATACCTATAAGTAAAGTACATAATTTATATTTCCATCAGTGTGGTCAAAACATTACATAGTTTGAATTTAAATAAACTCCATGCATTTTTTGAAAATAAAAAATATAATACCATTATATTTTCACTTATAAGAGCCTAATCAAATATTATTACACCATGTGGCCCCCTTGATTACCTAAATTTTTTGAAAACTATTTTTTTTGGAATGCATGTAGAATTAGCCTTAGTTTTTAACCATATCTATATTTTTTGTACTGTGTCTAGAATTAACCTTAAAGGCCAAACTTGGGACCTATCATACTCTGAATATTCCTTGATTTCCAATACAATATATCAAAATATAGTAAAGGAATGGGGTTTTGACCATAGATATATGGGGGGCACCATTATGAAGGCCATAACACAATCTCAAACTTACTCTACCTGATAAGGCAATGGAATCTTTCCCTACCTAAAATTCATATATTAAAAGTAGTAAGGAAAGGGAAGATTTCCTTTTTTATATATAACTTTGCTTCATCTAATAGCATATCAAGGGAATATTTCCTACTCAATAGATAGTAAGGGATTAAGGCATATATATCAATGGAAGTTTTCCTTCCTGATATATAACTTTACTTTGCTTCTAAGTTAAGGTATAGTATCAAGGGAATCTATTGTTTTGATAGATATCTTTGTTCTTTCCCTACATAATTAGCTATGACCAATAAATTTTCATCATCAATTATCATCCTTAATCACTCCCTTATCTGCCCTCATTATCCCTAATCACTCCCTCATCATCCCTAGTCACTACCTCATCATTCCTTATCATCCCTAATCACTCCTTCCTCATCATTAATCACTCTATTAGTTACCTTCATCATCCCTCATCATGCCTTTTAAATCTTTCCTCATCCCTCCTTATTTGTTATCACTCCATCCTATACCCTTATGGTGGGTGTAATATATTTCTACTTATGCTTGATTTTCCATAGTCACTCCTTTTTCTATATGGGTTTGAATTCCCCCTATTATTTAAATATATGTCTTAGTTATTGAGTATTAAATATATGGTCATGTAATATATCTATGGTCATGATTAGATATGGGTATTCAATATCATGATATGGCTTGGGTATTTTATTAAGTAGGGCATACTTAGGTAGGTAGGTAAATAAGGACAATTAGGTAGGTAAATAAGTATAGGTAGGATGGGTATAATCAAGTTAAATAAGGTAATTAGGTAAAAATAAAGTAGATAGGGAAAGAAGGATATGTAGGTAGGGCATATTTAAGTACAAAAATTTCAATAGGAAATAGTAAAGGTCAAGATACAACCCAGGTATCTAGGTAGGGCATACTCAATATCAATAGATAAAGTAGATATTAAATCATGTAGGGAATTCTCATGTAGATAAATTAGGTAGGTCATACATAATGTTATAGATATATTACATAAATAACAAGATTCAAAATTTCATTTCTCATTATATCTTTCATGAAGAAAGCTTCCTTTCTAATAATTGAAGATAAGTAGGTAGGGTATAAATAATTAGGTAAGGATAGAATATATGAAATTTATATATTAGGAAGAAAAATTACCTTGATAAATAATAATATATTATTTAGAGAGAAATTATGTAGGATAAGGACAAAGTTGTATATTAGGAAGCAAGCTTCGCTTGTATTATTGGGTAGGGCATAACTAAGTAGGTAAGGTAAGAACATATATATCTTTCAAAAATAAATATTACCTTGGTAGCTATGCTTTAATATATAATCAAATCATGGATATATATATCAATAAGGAAAATTTACCTTGATAGGTATAAGTATCCTCTAACTAATACACTAGATTAAGGCATATACCCTTTATTCCTTTCGTAGATCAAGTTGAGCATAGAGCAAGTTGGGTATACCAACTACCAGATTGGAACACACTCTACTAAATTAGTGACCACACACACACACACACACACACACACACACACACACACACACACACACACACACACACACACACACACACACATGAATCTAATATAATATGAACATACTCTCAATGACATATAAAATGAGAATTCAACTATGGATTTGGTATTAGAAGTCTCGACTAGTTTCCATTCATCCCTATATATAGGTAAAAATCTAGTTTTTAAACTCTGGGATTGGGATTATTAGATTCCCAAATCCCAATATATATGTGTAAGTAATAAAATTACATCCCACCCTTTTATATCTTTCCTTC
>JARHVA010004442.1:892500-975000 GCA_037957365.1 Torreya grandis
TATATCTCATATTTTATAGGTCATTGAGGTTTTTCAAAAACATATAAACTCATTTGACATAGTTTCTTCTAGATAACATCAAGCAAGATATCAATACATTTGTCGATGAATACAAATTATATTAATGTCGCAAGCCATAGATAAGGGCAATGCCTACATATGCCAACACTTGTTTTTTCTTTTTTTTAAAAAATCATTTGGACATACATGTCCATGAATATTAAATAATGTTACCAAATTTTTGGGGAAATTCAATCATTTTGGTGTTGGTATATTACCTTTCTAAATATGTTCATTTATATGCATTAGCCCATCCTTACACTGTTTCTACCATTTATAAAACATTTATTCATCAAATCCTTCACCTTCATGGAATATTAATTCATATTTTATCTAATTTCAAATCAATTTTCACAAGTCACTTTTGGCATTAATTCTTAAATTACATAAACACCCAAATAAAAAATAGATTTGATTAACATCCAACAATAGATGGCCAAAATAAACATGTAATATATTTCTAGAATTATATATTTGTTGATTTTAATTTGATTAGAGGCATTAATGGTTCAAATTGTTATCAATTGTAGAATGGTGGTACAACATTAACTATCACTCAATCACAAAAATGACTCCCAAATATGTTTATGGTAAGAATCCACAATCTTTTATTGCTTATACTCCTGGTAGCTCTCATGTGTAGGTAATGGATGATACCCTTTTTTCATATAAAAATATTCTTTGTCTTAAAGATTAAAACCTCCACATTTCACAAAATAACATGAATTAACAAGTAGATCAACATCATTATAAACATACCTTCCAACTAAGAGATATAGTTTTCCTTCAAATAAAACCTCATAAGTAGTCTTTTCTCTAGATAAAGTGATGTTAAAAAATTCTCCCATGTTCTATGAACTATGTAAATTTATTTAAATATTGGTCTTATTGCATACATGTTGTAAATTTAACCATATTCATGTGTCCATCTAGTTTTTTATGTCTCATGTTTGAAGAAATTTCTCAACCATGATGTCAAAGCTCAAATAGTACTTTCTGATCTAAATGAAAGAGAATATCTCCTTATTGAATGTGAAGATATTATGGAGAGGCACTCACTTAAGCATTATAATTATACCATCACTAAATTTCTATTATAGTGGCATGGAATGTAGCACTAAGATGCGACATGGGAACCCCTCTTTTAAATCTAGTAATAGTTCCTCAAATTCAACTTTAATTTTAATTCTTTTGAAGGGGAGGGAATGTTAGGACCCATTTTCCTAGATATTTATTTATAATTATTATATTCAATATGCTATAAACACATGTTCTTTGTAAATTTTCCCTTGAGCTAATTATAATAATGCCACTTGCATGAGAAGTACTAGTTAGCTAGGATATAATTAGTATAAATAAGAGCCTAGACTTTTTGAAAGACATCCATGAACTAAATTTTATTGAACTTGATTAAAAGAGAATGCCCCCTCTAAGTTGTTAAAAATATTTTTTTATGAAATTATGCTCCTTTTTTATGCAATATAGTCTTTTTATATTAGTTTATAGTTTTATTGTGATATTTTCACTATTGTTCTAATATATAGCAAGAAGGGTCATAACAATCAAATTACTAAGATGATGTGAACTAGTAATAAATATGTTGGAAATCAAAAGCTAGTAAGTACAAGAGGTTATCATCAAACCCTATTAAAATCATGAAACACATTAGATTTCATTCCATTAATAGTTGATTGAGGTACCCTAAAGGTAAGAAAAAGAATCCTTAATAATGTTGAAAGAAGAGTGATTAGGGGAACCACACTAGATGAATAACCATTTAAATATTTTACAAACCTAACATTTATAATTTATAAAAAAGGGAGTTTAAAATTAAAGGTCTACATTTTACAAGAAAATTCCAAACATTAGACCCTTTCATCCAATGACCAATTGTTAAAATTCAAAAATGATCATCAGAATTATCTAAGTACTATCTGCATAGCATACTATTCAATGTAATATCCTTATACAATTTAATTGTTTAGAGAATTTTTTTTTAAAAAGGTTTAATTAGTTAAACCATGTTTTTGATCCCAGCCCCTCTATTAATATTTCATTAAGGTGATTGTCTTAGTTAAACCATACTTCTATCCTTAAGGGAATGGAATCCATTGATCACAAGGAATTTTGATAATTGATAATTAGTGAAGGAATAAGTATTAATCTCTAATTTGAAAATAATGACATCAATCCTTTCACCTTTGGATATTTTATTCACATCCAAAGATTTAAGGAGTATGCATACTTGTTCTAGCTAACATAAAAGATTGAAGCCTATTTTTTCACCATTTTCATGTATTGTGTGACTATAGATAATCTAGTTAGCAATATATGAAGACCAATAAGTTAAAAAACCTTATGTGTATCCAATATTTAAGGGTTAGCTTCCACAAAACATTCATGGCCTATAAAAAAAATCATGTTCAACCATATGAGAAAAAAGTTGCATAATGAAAAAATTGGTTATTTTCCATTCAAAATATTTTCATCCTTAATCCCATCAATAATGGTAGCCTTAATAATGTTGAGATCCTCCTAAATATTTATCCTAATATAGATGTCAACAGAACACCAACATTCAATAATTGTCTTAGTTTCAAACCATTCACCAAACCCACAAAGGAGGTTTGTAGATCCTCTAAATATTAACAATAGATAATATATTTATTCATATCCTTCACTATATTTAGTGAATAATCATTTCCATTATTATCCATAGTATTTTGAATGAAATTTCACCACTAGGGTCCTTTTTTAAAGATGTTATGCACAAAATACTAACATCTTGAGCAAGGAAAGAAGGCGATAGAAAAAATACCAGAAATATGCCTTATAAATAAATGAATAAAGTGAAGATAAGATAGAGAGAATCCTAATGAAATAAGAATATTTTTACCAGATAGACATCTCAAGAAAATCAAGACAATAGGAAGTTCAAAATCAGCATAAAATGACCTTATTGAGAAATTTAAAGATAAAACAATCTTGGAAAATCAATCCAAACTAACATAAAAGTAAAGGAAGGGTAGTGAAAGATGAAATATCCTAGAGAACCAAAACATAGAGAAGAAAATATTAGGGATAATTTTAAGGGACCTCTTAAATCTCACTATAAAATCCTATCGAATCCTAGATTTTAGGTATAATTTCATTGGTGAATTTTTGGTAAAATCACCATGCTAGTATAAATTGATTGGCAATTTCTATTAGCTATTTCAAAAAACATATAAATAGATGGTGAATCAAGAATCATATTCAAATCAATAAATAATGAAAAAAAAGTAATGGAGAAAGAGGTTAGAGGATGAGAAGTCTAAAGTCAAGATATTATTTATGGTTCCTTCTTTTTAATGATTAAACTTATCATTCTTTTTAAAGATTAAAATTGTCTTTTTTAGGTGCTAAATTTGATGACCATATGACTAAGTATAAATTGAGTATGTAAACCTCTTTAAGTCTCTCAAAAGACCAACCATATAATATAATAAACTAATTTAAGCGAAAATTGTGACAAAAATCAAGGTCTAGAGTATAAACCAACTATGGGGTCATAGAGAAAGAAACTATGAAAAGCAAGGATGACATAATTAAAGAAATATTCAAAACTTTTTCATAATTTTAAAATTATAAACTATATAATAAGGTCTTGAAAATGCCTTAACCACATCCATTTTGGCCCTTCAAATATTTATTTATTTCAATGAAAAAACTATGTTTACCGGAATATAATTATTACCTTAAATATTTTTAAAAAATGTGATCGTGAGGCTCTGATGCATTTATTTAATTTGTTCTTTGTGCATTGTTTAAAACAATTATCTTGCATGTCATTATTTATTAGAGGAAATGATTTATTATTTATTGAATATAAGTATGTTGAAAAGACTAACCAATAATATAATAAATTGAGTATAGTAAAAATATAATGAATAAATATAATGATAAGTTCTTTGAAAAGTATTTATTTAAAGATATTCGATCTAAACACTATCTTTCAAGTGTCTTAACCACATTCATAATCAATAATGGCCTTTTAATTTTTTTAAATTGATTTAACAAAGCATGCTAATCAGAATATAATTATTACCTTAAATATTTAAAAACAAAATATAGTATGATCATGAGGCTCTACTGTATTTATTCAGGATATTTTTGTGCATTGTTTAAAAGAAGTATCATGCATTTCATTATTCTTAGAGGAATTCAATTTGTTATTTTTTAAAAATAAGTATGTGATCAACACCAATGAGATAATATAATAAACTGAGTATAGTAAAAATAGTGATAAAAAATCATAGTATAGAGTATAAACCAACTATGAGGCTATAGAGCAAGACACCTATGAAAAGTGAGGGTGACATAATTGAAAAAAATATTCAAAATATTTTCATAATTTTAAAATTATAAACGATATAATAAGGTCTCAAAAAATTCTTAACCACATCCATATTGGCCTTAAAAATATTTATTTATTTAAATTAACAAATCATATTAACTAGAATATAATTATTAGCTTAAACATCTAAAAACAAAATACACTATGATCATGAGGCACTATTGCCTTTATTTAATTTTTTTCTTTATGATTTATTTAAAAGATGTATCTTACATGTCATTATTTATAAAATTAAATCAATTTCTTGTTTATTTAAAATAAGTACATTGTAAAGACCAACCAACAATATAATAAAGTGAGTATAGTAAAAATATAATGATAAGTTCCTTAAGAAGAATTTCTTTAAAGATATTTGATCAAAACATTATTTTCAAGTGTCTTAACCATATCCATAATCAGTAATGATAAGGTTTGTCAAAATGTATTAACAATATCCATAACCAATAATGGACTTTCAAATAATTTTTTATTTCAATTAACAAAGGATGTTAATCATTATATAGTTATTAACTTTAATATTTAAAAATAAAATGTAGTATGATCAAGAGGCTCTATTGTATTTATTCAGTTTGTTATTTGTGCATTATTTAAAAAGAATATCATGCATGTCATTATTTCTCAGATAAAACTAATTTTTTGTTTGTTTAAAATAAGTATGTGGTAAAGACTAATGAGATAATATAATACACTGATTATATCAAAAATAGTGATAAAAAAATTAGAGTATAGAGTATAAACCAACTATGGGGCCATAAAGCAAGACAACTATGAAAAGTGAGGATGACATAATTAAAAAATATATTCAAAACATTTTCATAGTTTTAAAATTATAAACTATATAATAAGGTCTACCAAAATATCTTAACCACATCCATATTGGCCTTCTAAATATTTTTTAATTTCAATTAATAAACCATGCCAACTAGTATATAATTATTACTTTAAACATTTAAAAATAAAATACAATATGATTATGAAGCTATAGGACTTTTTTGTGAAGTACAAATGGTAATATTGTGTCTAGTACATAGCGTACATTGAGTACAGACCACAACTCCCACTTTTGACATAGTTGGTTGATCTAATAGACTCAAATAAGTTCTTATTATAAGGGATTGATTTATTAAGGTTGTACCCTCTATAAGTTACACCTTGAAATATATTGCAAGATGTTTCTCTTCAAATATTAGATATTATTTTCCTCATGATGAATTACAAGAATCCATGGATGTGATGTACCCTCAATATTGAGAAAATGTTAGCTCATCAAGTTTTTTTAATAAAATCAAAACCTTGGCCTAACACTTCTACAAGAGTGTAGAATTAAATGATGAACAAACTAAAGGAATTTAGATTTTCCAAAGCTATGAGAGATATATTTGATCTTACATAACAAGTTTTGGACCATGCTTTCAAAGATGGATTGATCATTAGAATATGGACTACCTTAAATTTGAGTGAAATACTATGTGATGGTATCTTAGAATATTTTAATCTTGTTAATTCATGCCAAACAATGATTTTAGGCTCAGTGAAAGAAGAGATTTTTTTTAGTTTATTATTAGTTTTAAAGTCAATGTTAAGAAATAATCTTGACAAAAAATTGAGACTTGCTTGAGGATCTATACAACTAGATGAAATGTCCTTGATTTTCCATTTGATAGAGATCTAGCAATTTGGTAGTCAACATCTAAAAGAAAAAGATTGATTAATAATTATTCAAACACACTACAATTATGCAATACTAGATCCAAGTGTTTTTTTTTTTTGAAGGGAATGTAAATAACAATTATAAAAAAACAAAATCAAGAAAATTAGCATGTTGAAATTTAGGCATATGAAATCTGAGGTTGATTGAGGAATGACAACAAATTTTGTAATTTATTTTATCAGGGTTTTGAGAAATCATGGTGAAGATAATGCAGAGTATATAAATGATGAAAAAGTAGTTTATATAATTTTGTTTTTATTTGATTAAGAGAACATGTATATAATAATTGTAAATTCTATTATAAATATGCATAAGTATATTGTGGTTCTCCCTTGTTATTTTATACCAAGTAGGTATTTTTTTGTTCTATTTGATTAAGAGAACATGTCTATAAGAATTGTAAAATCTATTATAGAGATACATAAGTATATTATGGTGTACCCTTGTTATTTTATATTAAAATTATTGTATCTATAGTGTAATGAACTATAAGTATCTATATTGGACTAACAACTTCACTTCTCATAATAGCTTGCATAAATGACTAGAAAGTTTGAGAAAACTACCACATATGTAATCAATCAATTATCATTAATCTCACGGGTGATGTGTTGGGACAACATTAAATTTTTCTTTGGAACCCCTCAATATGTCATTAATAATTCACTAAAAAATGAGAAAAAATTTAATCATTGATCCTTGTAGCTTTAATTCCACCTACAACACATTCAATGCTAGAAATAAAATAAAGTTAGGTTTGAAAATTATTTATTATTCAATTTGTAGTCATTAAAATCATATAAAAGTATGATCATGCTTATTTTACTTAGTTTTATAAATGTGTTAAGGACCCCTTATGATTTAGGACATAATAATCTTAAGGTGATATTATATTTTGGTTGGCATGATTTTTTAATTGAAATGATAAAATATTTGAAAAGCCATTGATTATGGATATATTTAAAATATTTTGGCAGACCATATCATTATTAAATATGGATATGGTTAAGACATTATCATTATATTTATTTATTTTAAGATAAATGACTATGCATGCAAATAACTTCTCTCAATCTTCAGAACAAAAGAAATACAAATCCATAACTTGAAATCACAAGAAAACCAACTTATAAATTATCTACATATTTGTTTCCAACCTCTCATTGTAATATTTTGAATACCAGAGGTTCACTTATGCCAATAACTTACATCAATGACTAAAAAAATCAAGAAATTGTCACATATGTTTTCGAGAAATTTACTTATGATTGAATAGATATTCATATCTATAATAGAATTTACAATAGTTATAGACATGTTATCTTAAGTAAACATAAGACTGAGAGTATTTATTTACATGCACAATCATTTGTATAGAAATGAATAAATGTAATGATAAGTTTCCTAATAAGTATATCTTTATAGATATAGGATTTTCATCTTCGATTTTCATAGTTGTCTTGTCTTATAGACCCATAGCTGGTTTAAGTCAATAATAATATTTTGGTTGGCATGGTTTTTTAATTGAAATAAAAATTATTTGAAAGACTATTATTGATTATAGATATAGTTAAGACATTTTGGCATACCTTATTCTATAGTTTATTTCTCACTTATCAAATATATGCATATGTGATCAGATTTCAAATAATATAATCTAACATATCTAATAGAGTAAAGCATATAGAAGAGGAAATCTCTTGAAAAAAATATTTTTGATCCTATCGAAGTGTTTGATCAATCTATTGATATTCTTTTTATATCCCTATATCTAAAAAGAGGAAAAAAGAAATGAAATGAAAGCAATCAAGAGAGAAAAAGACTAAATGTACTCAATGTATACTTGTATAATAATCTCTTAATATCCTTTTTATATCTTATATTACTCTTTTGAAAGACTCATAGAGGTCTGTACTCAATGTAAACTACGTACTGCACATGATCATACCGTATGTACTGCACAAAAACATCCCTTGATAACTATAATTTTTTGACATGAAGGATAACAAAAAAATGATTTAAACCTCTCCCTCAAGCTCATATTAAATCTTAATCATGTTACATAAATTTATTTATTTTGGAAAGTCTAAAACATGATCAATATATAGAAGAAAATTTTAAAAATTATTATAAACTATTAAAATCCATGTGTGTTTCTATAATTGTTCAATAAAGAGTAAACCATTCAAACATACCTTTCTATATGAAATAATATAATGCCATATATATATCAAAATTGTCAAAAATAATATCAACGTACTTAAAAATATCAAGATAGTATTCAATACCGAGTATCAATAAAAATTTAAACACAAGAGTTTATGTTCTAATCAGAGTCTGTATCAGAAACCAAATCTATTAAAAGGGCACCATTATCAATCTAGTACTTAGTATCCTTTATAAAATTAGTAAGAAGTTTCATCAATCAGGTCAAGGGCCCTTCAGAATCATCTACCTCCAACTTAACCTTTTTTAACATTTTGACCTCCATAGGTTGTGTTTTAGAGCTGTAAACATGTTTCCTGCTAGAATAAGTCAGTTTTTCAGGATCAAAGGGTGGAATATTAGTGTTAAGTAAAATAATTTCATTAATATGTAATTTTATAGCTAATTCAAGAATATTTTTATGTTGAGGTGGCTCTAGCAATGGAACATTTTACGTAGTAGGTTGAATGGTAACATGAGCATGCATGTGTTGAGGGGTATCATTTGGAATGCATCATCCATGAGGATGATTCATCCAATATGATCCCCTCTATCTTCTATTTCCGTGAAAATTCAAGGAGTTAGCAAGCAAAGAGTTGACAAAATTCTAAAAGGCATGGCCATTGGCATCAAAATTCAAGGTAACATGGGTTCCCTAGTTAAATGGCCATGAAAATGTGTTAGCATCCTTACTATAATGAAATAATCAGTCACCTCGAGAGTTATCCATGAAAGACTATCCTCACTACATTGATCATCATATTGACCCTAAACATCTATACCTAAATCATTTGAACATGGACTCTAGCCTAACATTCAATAAAATATGTTAGAATTAATATTTTATATAATTGAGCTCAAATACTTCTTAATTCTCATTTTTTTAAAAATACAATGCATCAAATTCTTATATTTGAAATAAAATGTAAATAATACTTATATAACCATCATTGTGCATAAAAATTAATCATTTCATCCTCTTTAAAACCATAATAAAATAATAACTACCAATCTAAAAAAATCATTAATTATTCTTTCACAATCCTTACGCCACTTTCAAGAAAATGGTAAATAGGCCATAATAAAATTCATGTGACCCCTGATGTTCAATGTTTATTCATGTTTATGTGTGTGTGTGTGTGTGTGTGTGTGCACATATGATAAGGGCCACTTAAAACATAATCAACTTAAAGTAATAATTATATTTTGGTTTAGGGTCTAGGGTTTTGAAATTGAAATAAAAAATATATGAAAGGACAATATGGATGTGGTTAAGATATTTTGATATACCTTATTATATAGTTTATAACTTTGAAACTACAAAAATGGTTTGAATATTCTTTAGTGTAGTTAGTTTATTATTTATACTCTTTGACAAATATGAAAACCAATGATGATATAACGAAAAAGTTATTCAAAATATTTTCATAGTTTTAAAAAATTTAAATTAAATAATAAAGTATGCCAAAATGTCTTAACCACATCCATATTGGCCTTTCAAATATTTTTTTAAATTTTGATTAACAAACCATGCCAACTAAAATATAATTATTACCTTAGACAATTTAAAAAAAATCTAATATGATCATGAGGCTCCACGACTCTTTTCATGTAGTATATATGGTAAGATCATGTGTAGTACTTAATATAAATTGAGTACATACCATAATTCACACTTAAAATATTTTGGCAGACATTATTATATAGTTTGTATTGGTTTGATTCACCAAAAATTATACAAAACATGTATAAGTTAGTCTTGAATCATTATGTATGTATGTATGTATCATCTAGGAAACAATAATCATAAGGTAATAATTATATTTTATTATGAAAATGTTTTTAATATTCTTTGGCACCATATGCTCTTCCTTCTTTATGATTTTAATAACTAAAAAATATAATAATAAATAATTTTCAAATCAAATGTTTATTTTAGTTCTAGAATTGAATGTGGTGAAGGTAGAATTAAAGATAGGGAGAGTGAGGTTTATATTTTGTCCCATTTTTAGTGAATGGGCACCGACATATTGAGGAAACAATAAACATAAGGTAATAATTATATTTTTTCAGTTATACCATCCTCACTTTTCATATAGTATCTTGCATGTCATTATTTCTGAGAGGAACTTAGTTTCTTGTTTATTTAAAATAAGTATGTGGTAAAGACCAACCAAATAATTTATTAAACTGAGTATAGCAAAAATTGTGATAAAAATAGGGTATAGATTATAAATAATAAACCAGCTATGGCGTCATAGGGCAAGATTCTATATCTGTATATATGTATGTATGTATGCATGTATGTATACCTTATTTTTTTTGTCAAAATGTTTTACTCGGTTTAATATATTATTTGGTTGGTCTTTAGTTTTACCACCCTAAACCCTAAACAAACAAGAAAGTAATTTTATCTAAGAAATAATGGCATGGAAGATACTTCTTTTAAATAATACATAAGGAAAAAAATGAATTATATTATATGGTTAATCTTTACCACATACTTGTTTTAAACAAAAAAGAAACTCGTTCTTTTTGAGAAATAATGACATGCAAGATATTTCTATTAAGTAATACACAAAACACCAAAAATTATATTATGTGGTTGGTCTTTACCATATACTTCTTTTAATCAAATAAAAACTCATTTTCTCTGAGAGATAATGGTATGCAAGATACTTTTTTTTTTTAAAAATTAATAAATGCAATAGAGCCTCATGATCATTTCTACCATATTTTTTACTAACCAGAAAATATCTATTTCACAAATTTTGAGTTTAAGAAAAATATTTTTAGATATACATGAAATTTCTAATAAAACCAATATGCACAGTGTTTTTATCAAATATCTTTAGACAAATGGTTTCTAAAAAAATAAATTGCTTGTTTGTTTAGAAGAAGTATGTGGTAAATACCAACCAAATAATATATTAAACTAAGTATAGCAAAAATTGTGACAAAAAATTAGGATATATAGTATAAATAATAAACTGACTATGAGGCCATAGGACAAGACTATATATATGTATGTATGTATGTATACCCTGATTTTTTATTACAATTTTTCTACTCGATTTAATATATTATTTATACTCTATACCCTAATATTTTGTCACAAATTTTTTACATAGTTTAATATATTATTTGGTTATCTTTAGTTTTACCACCATCAACCCTAAAAAAATAAGAAACAAATTTTCTCTTAGAAATAATGGCATGCAACGTACTTGTTTAAAAAATGCACATAGAACAAAATAAAATATATTATGTGGTTGGTATTTACCACATATTTACTTTAAACAAACATGAAACTCATTTATTCTGAGAAATAATGGAATACACAATACTCATTTTAAGAAATGCATATAAAAAAATGAATTATATTATGTAGTTGGTCTTTAACACATACTTATTTTAAACAAACAAGAAACTCATATCTTCTGAAAAATAATGGCATGAAAGATAATTATTTTAAACAAAATAAATAAATGCAACAAAGCCTCTTGATCATTTCAATCATATTTTTGACTAATCTGAAAATACTCATTTCACATATTTTTAGTGAAAGGAAAATATTTTTAGATATACATGAAACTCCTACGAAAACTAACACACATTATTTTAGCATATAGTTTTAAATAAATATTTTTTATGGAAAATCTTATTATATTTATTCATTTCAAAACAAAAAACTATGCATACAAATAACTACTCTCAGTTTTTAAAACTAAAAAACATAAGTTTGTACTTTTCAATCACAAGGAACTAACATAGAATTTGTCTTTGCTTTTGTTTCCAACCTCAAATATCAAAGCTTCACTTCTGAATACTAGAGCTTCACTTTTGCCAAGAGCTTGCATAAATGACAATAGAAACAAGAAATTATCACATATGTATTTGATCAACTTCCATTAACCCTGCAAGTGACGTTTTGGACTAATAATAAATTTTGCCTTAGGGTCTCTCAATATGTCGATGTCAATTCACCAAAATATGGGGCAAAATATAAACCTCAATCCTCATAGATTTAATTCCACTTGCACCATATTCAATGTTAGAAATAAAATAAATATTAAGTTTAAAAAATTATTTATTATTAAGTTTTTTAGTTACTAAAATACATATAGAAGGAAAAACATGTGACGCTAAAGAATATTCAAAACATTTTTATAGTAAAATATAATTATTACCTTAAGCTTATTGTATCTTAGGTAGTCCTCATTATTATTACACACACACACACCCCTGATGATTCCAAACTAGCCTATACATGTTTCATATAATTTTTTGGTGAATCAAGGGCATACATGTATAATAACTTTGTCGAATTTGTATCCTTAAATAGGATTGAGTATAATCTAGAAAGTGAATATGCGTCCCAAACTATGTAATGCATAAAATTTTGATGATTTAACTTATATATATTTTCACAGAATTAACTCTTTTCAAAATTAAAAAAAACTACTTATAACCATTTAATTATAAATAACCACTAAAATTTTCCTTAACAAATATGAAACCAAATGAAACTCAAATTAATGAATCCAATAATTTATGTTAAAAAATTTAATGATAAAATTTAAAATTCCTTTTCACTACTATTTTTTCCTAATATTTATCGTTGACGATCTTGAACCATCTTTAGAGTGACTTAACCTTGATAAAAATATTTTTCATTTTCCCAAAGTTTTCTAGATACAAAACAATGGATAACAGTTTTTATAGATCTAAAAATACATCAAACCCTTGCCAAGCTACGGTTTCCTTTAGTCTTCTATCGAATTTTAGTTTGATAACAAAAATTCTAGTGGTGAGGTGCCAATTAAAATATATCTAGCACACTTGGGGTATCGTCGAACATGCTAAATTGGGTTTGCAGCTCACACTACTTACTTACATATGTTAATTTTTATTGCAACCCTACTATTATATTCTATTTATGTAACATTGTAATTGTATAAAAAAAATTAAATTATTTATATGAATTTAAAAAATTATTATTTTAAAAAGATATTTCGTTCATTTTACATAAATAAATAAATAATAAAATGAATTGAATAAACAATAATGGACGGATTAAAGGTACAACCTATAACTAAAAAAATTGATAAGTTAGCCTCTCTAGTTTCAGCGTTAAAAAAAAAGTGTCTAACATGTGATTATAAGAAGTGACTTATTTTGTGTGTTTTTTTTTTTAATTTAATTTATTTTAAATTTATTCTTTATTTATTTTTTAAATTATTATATTAAATTTCATTCAAAATAATAAAATTTATGTTAATTTCGTTTTTTATTTTATAAATAGAATTTATTATTAAAATGTAAGCGTTGCAAATGACATTTATGATACATAATAATTATGGGGTTGTTAAATTTACACGTATTAAATTAGTGAGCTCATATTCGATTTGGTATATAAGTGAAGGTTTAAATGTCTTCCATCCATTATATCATTCTTCTAATATATATTTCTTATTATAAATTACCTAATCGTTAATGAAAATTCTAAATAAAATATAATTTTTTTATAAACAATTATATATAATAAAAATTTAAATCATTTTTATTATTTCTTTCTTTTGTTATAACATTCCAAAAATTATATTCAATAAATAAACGTCATAAAAAAATTTGCATACCATGTTAAACTGCCAAATTTAATCATAATTATTATGAAAATCAAAAATCAAAAGAAACATTAAAAAATGCTAAAGTTTATCGAGTCGCCTAAGAGCTAAAATAGTTCAGAACACCAATATTTTCTCTTCCTTTTTACGAAAGAAAACGCTAAAATACTTCCTAGACCCCCCAAAAAAAATTTCCCCTTCAACAAAAAAAACTTCGCATTTGGACTGAGAACAAAAGACACGCCTTCATATGTGGAAGGGGTGCATTTTCCAAATTTCAGTATAATATTTATTTTATATCTTGTCCATCTGCTTTCCAACACATGGCTTTAAATAATGATTTTTCCATATACCTATTTAAAAACTAATAAAAGGAGGCCTACTTTCAGCATGTTATTAAAAAACAATAGAAGCAATGCCATGTTGTCTCTTTTTTTAAGAGGGAAATGATGAATACACCCAGCTTTACATGAAGCCCAAAATTATGTCTGTAGTGGCTCCCACAAAGCGAAGGGATCGGCAGCATCTTCTAAAGCTATTATGTCATCAGAATTCGCATAATGTTGTTCTAATATGTTATGGGGAACATCAGATGTACATACTGTTTCGACAGTATTATATGATTCCGCCATGAGGGATACAAAAATGGCCTGTGTATTGATAAGCTCTGCTTGCATTGTTGCGAGTTGTGACTGCAGGTGTGATACTTGTTTCTGCAGTTGACACACTATGCCTGCACAGCCGTAGACAGGGTCCTTCAGCCTGGCACTTGCTTCGTACACCATGCTGCTTACAACATCTTTCCTTTTCTCAGCCGGAACATCCTGCAACACCAAAACAACAGCAAAGGGCATCCCAATTCAACGAGAGCAATTTTTATTGGCGTTAACATAACGTATCCATAGTTGAGAGATTAAAACCTAATTCCTTTTCTAGTGCAAATATTGATATGAGAAAAAAAAAAAAGACAACAAAATTAACGAGGTTCGAAAATGAAAAATGGCAACTCAACTCGAAGGATTTTGACAATGTAGTTTGTCCCAAATACTTTGTGTGGTATTAAGAACTTGTGAGGATCCCCTGGTGGAAAATAAGGTGCAAGAAAACATCTCTCTCCACATTTTCTTTTGTGAATTTTGCAAGCCACGCACGGATAAGAAACCAAACTTGATCGCTCCATCTGTAAACAATACGCATGTTTTTAAGATTCTGCGCAACACTTTAACCCAATAAATGTCGTATCGAAAACAAATAAAGAATTTCATCTGTCAAAACATACCTGAAGGCCTATAGTATTACAGGTGAGATGAATATTATTCAGTGAATAAAACTTTTTTATATATTATTCAGATGAGATCAATATTATTGAGTGAAGTGCACATTTAAGGAGGCGACGGAACATAGTGACGTGTAAAAGTGACGTAGGTGAATGTTGAATTATTTGGCAGAACGATATTTTTGGAATTTGATTCATTGGCTGTGCGTGTTTTTCGTGTTTGGCCGCAAATTACGTTTCCAATTGAAACCTGCCCTGGCCGTAGCTTCACTTACAAATGCTAATATTTTGTAGGTGGCAGGAAAATTGTGATTTGAACTCTTAATTCACTTCTTTTTATTTGATTGTGCAATACTTATGGTTAATTTTATAATGTTATTTATTTATTTTTATAAAGATTAATAAGAGATTAGGGTTTTTCTTTTATTTTGAAGTATAAAAGAGATTTGGTGAGTAGATTAAAAAATATAATTAATTTTAAAAATTCTAAAAGAAGTATATGGGATGGATATATATATATAAGGGTTAAAACATTTAAAAGGTTATAATAAAAAATGGTAGTTAATATTGTATAAAAATTTAAGTTAATGCATTTCAAAAGTGTAGAATAGAGATAGAAACACTGGTTCAATAAACTTAATAAATTTATTTGTTATATATATAATTAGGAGAAAGGTCTCAATGCATGTTTCATTATCTTAATTATATTATTATTTGTATATGATAAATAAAGATGAATTGATTTTAAATTTTACACATATTATTCATAATATTTTTTAAGAGAAATAATTTATTAATAATTTTTTTTTTTCTAAATTAATAATTTTTATTTAATAAAAAGATTATAAATATTTTAATTTATAATATATTTTGAAATATTTATTTATAATATATTTTAAAATATTTATCTCTTGATAATTTTAAAAATCTCACTTTTAACTATTTCTCATTAAAATTTATATATAATATTAATTTATTTAATTTTTAAATACAAATTAAAAAGAGAGAAATTCTATATCACTTTAGAATATATTCATAGTACAAATGCTAATAATTGCAACTTGACTTTAAATTTTAACATGTTTCTTTCTTCATTAAAATGTTTTAGAAATTGACAACTAACAATTATACCAAGCCTAAGATATTTACAGCCAAAAAAAAATTATAAGCCATAAATTTTATTATTTTATATTTAAAATTAATTATATTAATAAATAATATATATATATATATATATATATATATATATATCTGGCCGTCCACAAATTTTGAATTGACCGGTACACTTAATTTGAAATTCCAGGCTTGGTCGGGTCCCACTTAAATGCCAGTGGAGACATGGGAGTGGCATGTCTAAACGAGTCCGACTACACATTTTGCGGCGATTCTTCCATTCAATCCGGCCCTGCCCATTTCTAGAATGTAAATATCTTTAAAAAGAATTCCTTCGCTATTTAATTTTATTCAACATTATAAATTTAAAAAGTTGTTAATATTTTTGTTATATTGGCTGATTAAAGTCTTTCACAAAAAATAATTACTTGCACATTTCATACACAAAGTAAGTTGAAATGTGAATTTCTAATTCTTCAATGACATTTAAAAAGCAGACAATAAGTATTTATTCTTTATTATTTTTTAAGTTGTACGTTGCTAAGGATTATTAAAGCATAGATTTCAATTTCAATTTATTTTTATTGGTCTTTGCATCTTCTCTTGGTACACTGTAATCAAGATTTCATTTTTCCAAAACTTTGATCATATCATGGTATTCTTATTTAAAATGTTATTGTATGACCCTTACAAAATCTTTCCACACGCTTTTATCCCTCACTTTGTAGAGCACTTATCCCATCTTTTTAACATTTAAAATTATTTGATGTGTTTTCTACTTTAAGTTGGTCTTCATTTGATTTTGAGTCATCTATAAATGCATAGCCTCCTTCATGAATTTAGATATCTATTATCAATCTAACAAGTGAATTAATAGATAGAGAATTTATTATATCATGCATTAGATTCCATTGAACATTTATGAGTATTTACAAAAATCAAACAATCATTACAACATTTATTGAAGTATTGAAGTTCATGTTAGTGACATATTGCATTAATCTAATATTCTTAGCCTATGAATTATTACAATTATTAGATTTTTGTTTTTGATATTGTATAAACATAAAAGACCTTAATAATTATCATGCTAAATCCAACAAAAGCCCCAAAACACATATTATTTTTCTAGCAATTTACATATCTAACTAAGTAATTATGGAAAGAAGAAGACGACTTCCCTCAATCGATATGAGTCAAGGCAAAAAAAATTGAGCTAGAATTTTGAATCTCTAGATCAAATTAACATAGTTGTTGAAACAAATTTGTCTATCCTAAATTTTTCCAAGAATGAAACTTTATTGTTTTATAATTTTTAGGTTCAAAAAAAAATGTTTTGTACATCATTCCCCTATTATCACATGCTTTTGGGTCATTTTTTAATTACTATTAAGTATTATTTTCCACTACTGAATTCTTAAGACTTAGTTGTTTTCCCTAACCCTCCAACTAAACTTTAGAGGTAGATTATATATCGATTTGGGGCAACAAATGACTCTATATATCTATCTAGGAACTTACGGTTTACGGAAAGTACCTCATATTACATTCGTAATATATATTAAAATAGAAATATTCATATTGTACAACATATATTAATAATACACAAATGTGAATACTACAATAGAGTATGATTGAACATTTACAATTTCTTAAACTTGGAAAGTAATAAGTAGATTACGATGCATAGTTTGTTCTAAGTTTGTGCAAGACTAAGACTATGTACAGATGAATAAAAGAGATGGAAAGGGACCAAGAGCCATTCAGATTAGTAAAATAAGCATTTGAGTATGTTAGACAAGTCTAATCAGATATAAATGTTTTTGTTAGATGAAGAAATCTACTTCTATCAGATTCATCCTCATAGATTATGCCTCACAATTTTCACATGGGTCGTTGTGTTTGCTTGCAAATTTTCTTCTTGTGTCACATAAAAAATTCATTGGATACATAAATCCAGAAACCATGACTCCTTTACTTCAGAACTTCAATTTCACTTTTGACACTAGGTTAGCCTATAAAAGTCGGGAAGAGTGACGAGTTGATATGATCTCAACCACTCTGTAATGAATGTTTCAATGCTGCATATGTATCCAATACTCAAAGGATGGAAATCAAACTGCATGTAGTTACTCCCGTTAACTAAATGTATTAAATTTTGTTCCACTAGTTTGAATGCATCCTATTATCTAGATTTTGACACTTGGCATAATAACTTGGCTATGACCTACTCCTTGTGACCTATTTATGATTAGAAAAGTTTTTTGGAGTCCCTCTCAATGTGTGTATGTTTAAATATTTATTCTTGATATGTGATAGGTGCTTGGTAGACGAATGCCCGATAGGGAATGGGCTTAAATCTATTGTGTATTTCTAGCAAACTCTTTATCTAACTTATAACACCATTATCATGTTTAATGTAAAATTCAACTAAAAAAACAATTTGAATTTTTAAAATGGTCGTTAAGTTGAGTAAGAATGGGTTTATTATAAATAGACATTGTAGATATATTAATCCATGTAATAAATTTAGAGTTGTTTAGAAAGTAAGAACTATGATTAAACTATTAAGAGGTAGTTTGAGTATTGATAATAAGCATGCTAGGGATAAACTAGAGAAGTATTATAGGTGATTAATATATATTTTTTTTTGAAGTTTGGGCCTATAAAAAACAAGTGGATAGGAAATAAGGTGGATAGGAGATAAGGGTGTACAATAACCATATGTGTAGGCACGACGCATCATATAAGCAAAGGATAGATTATAATAAAAATTTCAAGAGCCTAATACCATATTTTAGTGTTTAAAAATACATCCTTATTTTTGCAGTATTGAAAACTGCCCTGGCCGTAGCTTTACTTACAAATGCTAATATTTTGTAGGTGGTAGGAAAATTTTGATTTGAGCTCTTAACTCACTTCTTTTTATTTGATTGTGCATTACTTATGGCTAATTTTTTAAATGTTAATTGTCTTTTGTATTAATAAAAATCAATAAGAGAATAAAGTTCTTCGAAGTAGAAAAAAGATTTGCTGAGTAGATTAAATAATGTAATTATTTTTAAAAATTCCAAAAAAGTATACGGGACATATATATAAAAGGATTAAAATATTGAAAAGATTATAATACAAAATCGCAATCAATATTGTATAAAAAGTCTAAGTCAATGCATTTTAAAAATGTAAAATAAAGAGGGAAAGATTGGATCAATAAGCCTAATAAATTATATTTATATTTATATATATATATATATATATATATATATATATATATATATAAAATTCATAGAGATACTTTAATATATTAAATAAATAAGTAAGTAAAAAATTTATTTTATTTTTATATAAAATTATTAAATTAACTTAACATTTTTTATATTTATGTAAATTTTAAAATGAAAATTTGTACTATTTTAATTATAATATATTTTGTATATGATAAAGATGAATTGATTTTAAATTTTATATATATATATATATATATATATATATATATATATATATATATATATATATAGTTTATAATAACTTTTATAAAAAATGATTTATTAATAATTCGTTTTTTTTTAAATTAATATTTTTATTTAATAAAAAGATTATAAATATTTTAATTTATTTATTTATAATATATTTTAAAATATTTATTTATTGATAATTTTATAAATATTATTTTTTGTATACATATAATATTTTCAAACTTGTATCGATTACTGATATTTTATATCTTGTAGGAACTTATAGAGCCTCACTCTCCTTGAGTGCATATCTTAAGGGGTGCACCGGGAAAGGGGTGGGCAGACCATTGGTGCTTCATAAGATTATTTTACCTTTTTCTACTTACCATCTACACAATTGTCTCCTAAAATCATTTATCATAAGCTTATTCTCCTCAATCCTACCTATTCCTCTCAGTTGTCATGTCTTATCCATTATTTTCTTGCCTTAACTCCCTTTTGGTTAGTCGGTGGTACTAAGTTGATTGAGTCAACCCAATACAATTTAGGGGTATTTTTTAACTTTCTTAGCTTGTTAGTCTTTTGACTAACCTAGCTTAGACCTAGTGAATTATCCTAAAAAACATACTAGGTTGATTGGGTCAACCATGTATAGTTGACATTTTTTAGAAGATTTAGGGTAAGATCCACCTATATATACAAGTTCATTTCCCACCATTTCATAAGAGAATAATTAATAGCAAATAAGTACGAACAAACATCTGTTTATTGACCATTCTTCTTGATAAATAAAACTTTGGGTTCCATACTTTCTTTAGAGATACAATTATTGTCTTGTGGAGAAGTCTTTTGGATACTTAGATAGATTGTGTAGCCTAGATTTGATTTATCTTCGTTATCCTTACATACCACAATAATCTCTTGCAAAACACTTTGTCCAAGGGAGAGATTAAGGCTCGGTGGGTTCGTCTTCAAAAGTAAGTGTTCCTAACTTTATTTCTTCTTTGTAAGAGTAGATAGATAATGTATTTGTATTATTCTCCCATGTATTATAATTTTTATACATTGATGTGAGTATATGTCTTCTAATACATGCTTAGTTTAGTTTTTTTATTGTTTCTAACCCCCACTTTGTACCACAAGCTTTGGTGTGCACTAAATTAAATTTACTTTCTTATTATTAGAACAGGTAAATGTTTTAAACCTTAAGACTCCATTAGTATTGTTGTGTGATTGTGTTAGACTGTAGGCTTTGAAACCCTTCCTAGCATGATATGTTGTGACAAGTGATCCCCTAATCGGGTCTAGTGGATCACCATATTGATCATGCTCTCGCTTAACAAGTGTATTCCAATCGGAAGTATAGGTATGCTCTATCTTCTTTGAGCCAATATTGATTTATAGACATGATGCATTTTTTATTGCATACATTCTGGTAAACTTGATGTGAAACTAACCCTTGTAGGATTTATTTCACTTATTTTTATTCTTTTAGTCATTATTTTTATCATATTGGATTGACTTTGTCAACCTAATTTTTTTGCTTTTGTGCATAGGTTTCCAAGAATAGGAAATTGGATCAAGCTAGTCGACCCAATAAATGTTTCCAACCTTTTAGACATCTAGTTCAACTTACTAGGTCGACCCATTTAACCTTGTATGTTTTTAGCACTCTAAAGTAGGTTCTTGCACAACTTGATTGATCTTGTCGACCTAGTTTACAAGTTTTTTCAGCGTACTCTAAGGTTCTTCATCATCAATATTTCTTTATTTCATCTTTGATCCACCAAGGTTCCTTTCTACCTTTCTATTTCTTTATTTTCTATCCTTTCTTTAATAGTTTATA
Organism: Torreya grandis; assembly: GCA_037957365.1. Lineage (NCBI taxonomy): Eukaryota > Viridiplantae > Streptophyta > Pinopsida > Cupressales > Taxaceae > Torreya > Torreya grandis. The sequence continues at coordinate 914,190 of JARHVA010004442.1, forward strand.
GTCTTTTAAGTTCCCTTACATAGTCAACTAGATCGACCCTGTCGACCCAGTTCTGTGTTCTATGTGCTATCTGAAATTATTAGGATGACCTTGCCAATGTAGTTCATTTTTAGACCTTACTTCCACATTATAGGTTCAACCCTGTCGACCATGTTTTGTATTTTATGTATACAGTGTCAACACTATATCTTGTTTCAAGTTGGAATTAACCTCATATCTGCTAGTAATTAGCTCACACATTTCTTTTTTTGTTGCATGCATGCTTAAAATAGCTCACATAGTTTAATTAGGGGATTTTTTATTAATCACTTATTTTCACTATTTTTATTTTATGCACGCATGACCAAATCATAAAAACATAAACAAACACTTTAACATTTTGTTTATCCAATGTCAATCTACTTGAATTTTATCACCAAGGGGGAAACTGACTTGATGTTCTAGTCAATTATAAAGTGTAGTTACTAATATATTCTGGCTAAGCAACCACCACCCTTATTTTTATGATGTGTGAAGTGAGGGAATAGGCCTCAATATCAATCTTGTATCATTACCACTATAGTCCCTTTCAGCCCAAACTACCTGAAACCATCCTTAAATTGCTATCTATTTCCTTGTTTATAGTCAAATTTCCATCACATTTAAAATCATATTCTTAATAATCTATTAAACTTTTTAGGTTGCCCAATTAGTTAGCTCTTTACTTTCCAAGTTGATTGTTTTCTCTTTGCTTAATTGTGTGTACAAAAACTTGCATTAGCTAGCATTAGTGCAAGGTTTTGTATTATGTACCTCAATGGATTGGCCATCATTGATCTAATTGAGTTTTTATTTCTTTTCAGTACTTAATTATTTACATTACTTGTAAAGTTATCTTGTTTCAACTCTCAATTTGCTACAAAAATTTTCATTTTCCCTGTCTATTATACTAGGTTGACCTAGTATACCATGGCCTCTTTACAGACCTTTTCTAGCATTTGTCTATTGTACTGGGTCAACCTAGTTGGACCTGTACTCTTTATAGACCTTTTTTAGCCTCTTTTTGATGTACATGATCGACCTAATCAACCCTATACTATTTTCAGTCACTTTTTATTCTCCTTGTGTGGTTATCTTGTCTTGTTTCATTATGATGACATATTTTCAACTGTATCTTAGTCTAAAATATTGCATAATCAAATATTTGGATAATAATCTCACTTATTTCATTACTTGAGATGAAACTATCCAATTTCTTCCTTCCTCTTCTCCTAAACTAAAACCACTCACTACACAATGTAATGTAGTTGAGGTCATTCATCCTAATCCTCTTCCTAATACCAATTTTAAGAATATTCCACCAATAAATCCCTCTCCTATGAAAAATTATACCCTTACAACCAATGTTCACAATCCTCTTATTACACCCATAATAAGATCACCAAGTCTTATCAATTCCCAAAGTAACATGGTTGAAACCACTCAAAATTGATAATCTAGATGGTTCTCGATTATTCAAAAACCGTGATGATAATATTATTTATACTCCTCACAAGAATAGTGGCTTTACCAAGCTTCCTTATTCTACCACACTTAAGGCAACTAACACTAATGTTGGGAATCCTCTACCTTCAAAGAATTCTCTTCCTACCAACACTAATACCCCTCTTACAAACATCAATCCACCTATTGATACAACTCAACTTCTTGCCCAAGTCATACAAAAACTGAACATCATGCGAACAACCAATCAATCTCAAATGATGAACATGCAGCAACATTTATTAAATATGACTAGTCAACTACCTCAAGTCATCATGTTTCAACCAAATCAATATTTTATCCCTCCTCTTAGATATGCCAATGGTAATATCATCCCTCAAATTCCAATGAATAAAAAAATGCTTCAACATCTTCAAAATGAATATTTATCCCCATTCATTGCATCCATAGATATTGAAAACATTTCTTCAACTATCACATATAATGAGACTAAGGACACTACTATCTTTCTTAAGTCTTTTGATAATCTCTATAAGGAATGGGTCCAAACTAACACCTTTGCTAACACCAAGCTCTTATCTAAAACATTTGTTGGCGATGCACTTGAATGGTACAACCAACTTCCTAGACATTCCATCTCACAACTAGAGGATTTAGTCAATTTTTTAGTGAAGGAATTTCAACATGATAACCTTCCTGAAAATCACCTTAAACAACTTCCCAATGAATCTGCTCATACTTTCATCAAATAATGGAAGTATCTAACTCATAAAGTGGACCATAACATGAATGATGATACTCTTTTAAAACTATTTGTCACTTCTCTTAAACCTCCCCTTCAATACAAAGTTCAAATCTTTTCACCTCAAACTTTAGACAAAGCCTTATACCAAGAAAAAAGGAAAGAATTTATTATGAATCAATTTAAAACACCTCAAACAAATAATAAAGAACCATTTCAATCATGTTCTCATAACATTGATTCATCCAAGCCTTCCCAACCTCATAATGGAGCATCCAATTCAAATAATTTTTATCCAACACACCCTCCCTTGAGTCTAGAACAACTTAAGAATAAATTGCCACCCTCTAAACCCATGAGCTTTGATCCTTCCAAAACTCCTCCAAAATGGTACAATCCTTATAAATTTTGATGGTGGTATGCTACTATATGTCATTCTCATGAGTCTTGTCATGATCCTCACTGATTTCTTGTTTCTTCCTTGCTTGGTCCATATTTCAATCTTGATACTTGAACAAAATAATGTTATCAAGATTATCTTCAAGATTCTCAATTTCAATCTACATAATCTCAATCACATTAAAATCAACTACCTAATTATCAAAAAATAATTATCCCATACCTACACCTCATCTGCTAATTTTGTTCAAACCATAGTTGATCCTTCTTCCTACACCAATAATGAAAAAATAACTAACATGAACAACTTTAAACATATTATTGCATCGATTAAACCTTAACCTCTTATATCACATAAACCAAATAGTACCTAGTTCAAATGCTTATTCCAAAGCATATCATACATGGTCCTCCTTTATCTCCTCATATCTCTCGTACACATCATATGTCACATTCACCATCCCTAAAATCTACCAAACCAACACATTTAACTATCTCCAAATGCACCTATCAACCTAATAGAAACCGTTTTAATGGTTCAATTTTATCTCACTCCAACTCACATGTTAGGGCATCTTGCGATGCCCATCCACATGTCCCTTGACTTGCATTTCACATTTTCGTCTTTGATACATATGTTAGCATAAATCTTGTTTTTTTTTGTCTCATGTTTCTTTGTTTTTGTGCACTTTTTCCCTTTAAATTAATATTACTAGCATCATTGTATTTCTTTACATTCTTTGGTTTTCTTACACTTTACATTTGGCATTTATTTTCATTTTGGCCCTTATATATCTCTTTTATTTTTGTCTTTTTATGTCACTTTTTTGCCTTAGTAGATTTATGATCTTTTTGCCCCTTTATTTGGTATTTTTCTCTTGATGTACCATAGTCTTCTTTGTCTTTTATCATTTCTCTTTTCGCATCCCTTGGGTTTTTCTTTTGTGAGTTACTTTATAAGACCACAAATATGATCCAATGTTCCTAAAAATCCTACCACCTTTGCTTATTTTCTCATTTTATTGTTTCATATTTTCTTTTTGGCACCCTCATGGTTTCTCTTTTATGAGTTGTAGTATAAGACTGTGGATAGGACCTGTCACTCCTCATAAAATTACCATCTTATCATTCTTTTTCTATAAAATGTTTTTGATCCTTGTTCTCAAACTTTAGTTTTTTACTTATTTTGATAGATGGAATTTGCACAATAATTGATGTTAGCATGTTTTCATCCATTTCCTTCATTCTTATGATAAGGCATCACACTTTATAGTCATTCTATCCTTTTTTCTCCCTTTGTCACATTTTTTCAATTTGGAAAAAATTAAATTTGTTTCATGTGTCACTCCTCTTGATTTACCATTTTCTTTCACTCCATATTGGATAAAACAAGGTCAAAGTCAAGATAACACTTTTATTTCACCTGAATTTATGAGACTCTTAGACCTCATGCTCTTTGAATTTCTCTCTCTTATCAACCTTGTCCCAAGTTTTCAAATGAAAGTCATATTTAGCACCCATGCTTAGTTTTCCAAATCCATATGGAGGAGGGATAACAAAATCCATCAAGAAGGTTAAATACCAAATCATTTGAAACAAAAGGTAATGATATCTAAAAGTCAACATACAAATCTCAAAAGTCAAAATCACACCAAAAGATGTGATTAAAAGCATATCTCTTATCTCTAATCGAATCTCAAACTCCATAGTTAGCCTCCTATAGAGCCAAGGTCATTTGGGGGTGTGGTAGGCTAGTAGATTGGAATAGGAGAATTCAAAAAAAAAAATGGTGCTACCTACTTTCTCATGTAAGTACCCAATCTTTGCAATAGATGAACAACTCTGTAAGGGGTCCTGAGAAACAAGGAACACGTTGTGGGGAAGTAGGTCTATTTTAAGTTTTATGAATATAGTCTTCATGGGATGATCTATATACTCCATTTATTGACCTAAGACATGTGTCGCTAAGAGAATTTCTTAAGGTCAAAAGTCCTCTTGTTTTGACAAACATAATTTAAGTGTCTTGACTTCTATAAAGAGTTTATCTACCTTGGTTTTTATTTCATTCTCCCCTTCACCCAATTCATTTCCTCCCTTGATAGACAAATTATGATTCCAAATTTTTTTTCCTTCTTCTACATTCTTTTCTTTTTCACCTCTTACAAACATGCTAGCATTACTTTGTTTCAGTTTTATCTATCCTTAGAGCAAAACAACATGTTTGAGCAACTATGGATTATAATCTTACACCATTTATTTACCACATCTCATTATTATAATAATCATGTCTTAGGTGGTTATGTTTTCTTACATTATTTCTTAGAACAAACACGAAGTTTGAGTCTTCATCCTTAAAGATCTTTTTGATTTTCATTTCTCCATCATGTTATTGTTTGATTTTTGTGGTCTTCACTTATCTTATATATGGCATTTGCCATTTTTACATGTTTTTTATTTACGTATGATTTCTTCATGTTTGTCTTACCTCTTGACTTACATTTCATTTTCACTTATTCATGATTTTTTCACCTTCATTTGACATACTTTTATTACATCTTCAATTACATTTCATTTTCAATCTTTCATGTTTTTATTTTTACCTATCTTATATGAGCTTTTTCCCTTTATTACATATCTTTTTTCAAGTTTTCTTTCTTTGATATTTCAATTGTCATAAATGTTTTACATGCTTCCGAACATGATTTAGTATGTTCTATATTTGTTTTTGCCATTTATGTTTTACATGCTTTCCAATATGATTTATTATGATTTGTCAATCATTTATCATTCATTCACCATCATTTTGTCATTCATTTTCCTTAAATATTTTAATCTTGACTTAACAAACTAAGTTAACCCTCTCCTTTTCCCCTACCTAATACTGTATTATCAATTTGAACTTTCTGGATTAGTGGGTAAAATGTACTAGGTCGGCAGTCTGTAAAATGTACAGGGTCGACACACATGTATTGGGTCGATAATGTGAATTTTGACTATTTTTAGCCTACGAGGTCAACTGGATCAACCTAGTTGTTTCTACCTTGTTATTACTCCAATTCTTTGTTTTACCCATATCTTTGTCTCTACTCATCCATTTTTCAAACAATAAAATACATTGGATTCGTGATGAAATAGAAACTCTTTTCCACTATCATATGTCTACATTCTAAAAATCTTGATTTTTGGCTACTTTTTGCACTAGCTTCTACAAGTTTGCCTAGTGTTTTTCACATTAGACATCTTCATTCCTCTTGTAGTCTCATTTATCTACAACATTAAGGTAATTAAAGGTATGTATTTTTCAATTCTATCATTTCTTTTATCTTGTTTGCTACTTAATGTGATTTACTTAGCATCAACGTTGTGTGTTATCATGTTGTTTCTTAAATCACTATCCCATGTTGCACTTACATGACATGTGATGAGCTTCAAGTGGGGCATATGTATACACATAATATTTTCAAATTTTTATTAATTACTAGCACTTTGTATCTTGTAAAAACCTATCGAGCCTTAATCTCTTTAAATGCATGCCTTAAAGGGTGCACTGGAAAAGGGATGGGTAGACCATTGGTGCTTTGTAAGATTGTTGTTTCTTTTTCCACTTGCCATCTACATAATTTTCTCTTAAAACTATTTACCCTAAGATTATTCTCTCAGTCCTACCCATTCCTCTCAATTGCCATGCCTTATCCATCCTTTTTTTTGCCTAACATCCTTTTGGTCAGTTCGCTGTACTAGGTCGACCTATTACAATTTATGGGTATTTTTCACTTTTTTAGCTTGTTCACCTTTCAACTGACCTAGTTCAGACCTAGTGAATTATCTTCGAAAACATACTGAGTCGATCCTATACAATTGACATTTTTAGGAGGATTTAAGACAAGATCTGCATATATATACAAATTTATTTCCCACCATTTCATAAGAGAAGAATTAATAGCAAAGAAGTGCGAATGAACATCTACTTGTTGACCATTCTAATTGAGGAATAAAGCTTAGGGTTCCATACTTTCTTTTTAGATATGTATCTTGTCTTGTGGAGAAGTCTTTTGGATGCTTATATAAGTTGTGTAGCCTAGAGCTGATTTATCTTCATTATCCTTAAATACCACAACAATCTCTTGCAAAGCACCTTAGCCAAGCAAGAGATTGAGGCTTGATGAGTTTGTCTTCAAAGGTAAGTATTCCTAACTTTATTTCTTCTTTGTAAGAGTAGATAGATAATACATTTGTATTCTTCTCCCATGTATTAGGATTTTGCATAAGTTGACGTGAGTATATGTCCAATAATATATGTTTAATTTAGTTTTTTTTTATATTTCTAACCCACACTTCGTGCCACAAGCTTTGGTGTGCACTAGATTAGATTTACATTCTTCTTATTAGAATAGGTGAATGTCTTAAACCTTATGACTCTATTAGGGTTGTGCGATTGTGTTAGACTATAGGTTTTGGAACCCTTCCTAGCATAATATGTTGTGACAAGTGATCTCTTAATCGAGTTTAATGGATCCTCATATTGATGATACTCCCGCTTAACAAGTGTATCTCAATCAAAAATTTAAGTATGCTCTATCTTCTCCAAACTAAAATTAATTTATAGACAATATATTTTTGATTGCATATACTTTTAACTATTCTCATTAAAATTTATATATAATATTAATTTATTAAAATTTTAAATGTAAATTAAAATAAATAAATAAATTATATATCACTTAATAATATATTCATAATGTTTAAAAAAATGAAAGACAAATGATAATAATGACAACTTTGTCTTTAAATTTTAACATGTTTCTTTCTATCATTACAATGTTTCTCCCATGACTTTAAAGTTTTAGAAATTGACAACTAACGATTATAACACACCTTTACAAGCCTAAGATATTTACAGCCAAAAAATTTATAGGCCATAGATTTTATTATTTTATATTTAAAATTTATCAAAATTAATTATTTTAATAGATAATAAACTTACATTAAATAGATAATATTAAAATATTTTACATAGCTGGCCGTCCACAAATTTTGAATTGACCGGTAAGCTTATTTTGAAATTCCAGACCTGTTCGAGTCCCACCTAAGAAACATCCAGACCTGTTAACACTGGAGACATCTAAACATGTCCGGTTAAACATTTTGCGCGATTCTTCCATTCAATCCGGCCTTGCCCTTTACTAGAATGTAAATATCTTAAAAAAAAGAAAAAAAAAAAACATCAATCGCTATTTAATTTTATTCAATATTATAAATCCAAAAAGTCGTTAATATTTTTGTTTTATTGGCTGATTAAAGTATCTCACCAAAAAAAACCACTTGCACATTTCATACACAAAGGAAGTTGAAATGTGAATTATTTTCCTCAAAAAAACATATTATTTGCCTAACGATTTACACATCTAACTAACCAATTATAGAAAGAGGAAGGCCACTTCCCTCAATCAATATGAGTTGAGGGAAAAAAAAAAAAATGATCTAGAATTTTGGATCTCTAGATCAAATTAACATAGTTGTTGAAACAAATTTATCTAATCTAAATTTTTCCAAGAATTTTTTTTTATCATTTTGTAATCTTTAGGTCCAAAAAAATATGCTTTATACATCATTCCCTTATCATCACATGTTTTTGGGTCATCTTCTAATTACTATTAAGTATTATTTTCCACTATTAAATTCTTAAGACTTAGTTTTTTTCCCTAACCCTCCAATTGAACTTTAGAGGTAGATTATATATATATATATATATATATATATTTGGGGAAACAAATGATTCTATATATCTATCTAGGAATTTATGGTTCAAAGAGAGTACCTCATATTATGTTCATAATATAAATTAGTCTTTTATAGACATATATTCTATATATTCAAGTGTTTTACCTTATGTTGATTAAAGTAATATAATAAAATAAAAAATTTGAACTATTCATATTGTATAACATATCTTAATAATACTCAAATGTGAATACTACAATAGAGTATAATTGAACATTTACAATTTCCTAAATTTGGAAATTAATAAGTAGATTAAGATACATAGTTTGTTTCAAGTCTATGTAAGACTGAGACTGTGTATAGATGAATAAAAGAGATGGAAAGGGACCAAGATCCACTTAGATTAGGAAAATAAGTATTTGAGTTTGTTAGACAAGTTTAATAAGATCTAGATGTTTTTGTTAAATGAAGAAATCTACTTCTATCAGATTCATATTCATAGATTATGCCTCACAATTTTCACATGGGTCGTTGTGCCTTCTTGTAATTTTTATTCTTTTGTGGCAACAAAAATTCATTAGATACATAAATATAGAAAACCTGACTCCTTTACTTCAAAGCCTCAATTTCACTTTTGAGAGTGGGTTAGCCTATAAAAGTGGGGAAGAGTGATGAGTTGAGATGATCTCAACCACTCTCCAATTAATGCTTGAGTGCTACACATGTATCCAATACTCAAAGGATGGAAATCAAACTACATGTAGTTACTCCCTTTAAGTAAATGTATTAAATTTTGTTCCACTAGTTTAAATGCATCCTAATATCTAAAATTTTGACACTTGGTTAAATAACTTGGCTAGGGCCTACTCCTTGTGACCTATTTATGATTGAAGAAGTTCATGGGAGTCTCTCTCAATGTGCATATGTTTAAATATGTATTATTGATGTGTGGTAGGTGTCTGGTAGATGAATGCTAGATAGGGAATGGACTTAGACCTAATGTGTATTTCTAGCAAACTCTTTGGCTAACTTATCACACCATTATCATGTTTAATGTACAAGCCAACACAAAAAGACAATTTGAATATTTAAAACGGTAATCACTTTGGGTAGAGATGGGTCCATTATAAATAGACATTTTAGATATATTAATCCATTTAATAAATTACAGACTTGTCCAGAAAGTAAGAACTATGATCTAACTATTAGGAGGTAGTCTGAGTATGATAATAAGCATACTAGGGATAAACTAGGGAATTAATGGAGGTTATTGATAAATCTTTTGAAAGTTTAGGCCCATATAAGGCAAGTGGATAGGAGATAAGGGTGTACAATAGCCATATGTGTAAGCACACATCATATGAGCTAAGGATAGGTTTAGAATAAAACTTTCAAGAGCCTAATACCATATTTTATTGCTTAAAAATACATCCTTATATTTCTAGTATTGAAGCTAAAATAATATTAGAGTGAGAGGATAAGTAAATGTACCTTAGTGTGTAAACACACTATTTCTTTGGGAGAAGACTCCAAGTGTGCAAATTGCTCCATGAAAACATGTAATAAACAAGTAGAAACCAATGTCCATATATGAAATGAAATCAAATATCAATTAAAATAATGAATCTTGTTTAAATTTGAAGAGCAAGGAAGAAATACACATGTAAGTGTGTGAACTGTGTCTACCTTCGAAGTCTTATAGACATGTTTCCTTTCAAAACATTAAAGATTAGGGTGATCATGCCACAATGGATAAAAGTGAAGAAATGACTATCCCAAGCTAAGTGGAATTCTCCAAACTATGGATTGGGAAAATAAATTCCCTGATATGAAGAGGGATTAGTGCTATGTCATTGAGTGACATTGAACCTCAACCATAAAACTCAACTAACTAATATTCAATCTTAAGATGCAATGGGGAGCCCATATTAGGCTCATGTAAGGTGTATCAACCACTATATATGGAATTTTAGATTCAAAATGTTACCTTCATTACAAGCCATGTCACTTTAATGCCAACTTTAGAAGAAAAAAAGTTTTAATAGAGTGTGCATGAATGATATTGATGCTGCATAATTTGATCTATTGTCCCAATATGGTATTGAATGTCATAAAATATATATAGTACTCTATTCCAAACTCAAAATATCCAGTAAACTTGTCACTTCTGTTACTTTACAATATATATGAAATGTCTACATATAAATTGCATTTACCACCTAATTTGTCTTAATATATAGATATTTGTACCATAATGTGAACCAAATGGATAGCCTTAATTAATTAAAACTATTTGAATCAAATAATCATGTAATATAAATTAGTTATGTATGAAGGCTTGAATATCTATACACAACCTACTAATGTGCCCTCCCTTTGAGGTGAGGAATGCATCATGTTAATTTCTCATCTCAGAAGAAAAAAAGTAACCCCATCATGTTATATATAATGATGTAATAATTTAAAGGTAGATGAAAACATGTGGAGAATATGTCTTCATAGTACTAATAGATCATCAAAGCATATATGACACATGCATCCATGAAAAATAATTGTCATGTTAAGATAGATATATAAATTAGTCATCCAATAGTTATCATCAAAAATATAAATAATGAATAGTAACCTATGCAAAAAGGTGCATGCTATGGATCATGAAAGCACACAAAAAAAGAATGTGCATGATGTGGATCAATGCACTAAAAATTGACATAAGATCCTAGACATATCCACATGTAATCCCATAATGTCATGACCATGATGCACATAATAAATCAGAAGCAATAGACCTCAATGTCACACAAGGAAAAAAGTCACACACAATGGACAATCAAATACTATACAGGGAAAGATCCACCCATAATAGAAAACCAAATTTCACAAATAAGCCAAGAACTACACAAATGGAAAATCATATGTCAAAAACTAATATAAAATCCACACACAATGGATAATTACATGTCTCACAATAATTCAATAGCCACATCCATTAGAGAATCAAATTGCACACAAGGCAAAATCCACATAAAGAAATATTCATAGAATGAGAAAATCAATCCAAAAGCATTCATAGAAAATGTAGGCATCCAAATAATAAGTCATATAATAAAAAATAAATAAACCTTAAGATCATACATGATGATATCATATATAGATTGAATCTTTTCAAAATGTTGTTAATGTCACCATTAATATTCTTAAAACACATTAAATGAAGCTTTGTACCCTCACATACACATTAAAATAAAAAATAAAAAGTTAAATGGCATTTATCATATCAAGATAAATTATTCATAATGGACTTGTGATAATGGAAAATTTTGATTGCATTAATTATTCCATTTATTAGCCAATCACTATTTAGTATCTGCTACCTAGTCATCAACAATCCAAATCAACCCTTTCAGTAGGCCTCTAGCCTTATGACTGGCCAACAAGGACACACCATGTGTCATATTTATGTAAATATGATGGGATTGATCCTCCAACATCCATTATGGAGTGCCAATTACGTAATAATTGGAAGGCTCCTTTCATTAGGTACACATATATCAACATAATTATTTAGAACTCACCTCTGAATGTGTAGGAAAGCTAGAGAATTCAAGTCAACTATAATTAAATAAAATCCCTAGTAAATTTAGACACCTTTTATCAATCTAAGACATGAATCAAAATCTAGTGAATTCATTTTATTATGCATGGGAATTTATTGAATATTAACACGCATTTAGATAGATCAAGAAATCATTGAAGGGGTAGATGCAAAAAGTTGGGGAACCAAAAAGGAATAATTCTTATAAAAATTAAATTATGCTTAAAAAGGAAAAGTGCCATATTAAAAATTATGCACACCCTTCTTAAAACAAAAAAAATCAATCAAAATTAACAATGGGTGATTACCAACCCTAAAGAACATACAACCTTTATAATTTGAAGGGCTCAAATCCTTTTAAGTGTTATTTTGCATATACCCTTTGTATTTCAAATGGTGTTCACCCTTTATCAATTCAAATGACATAACCCTTTTGGATTAAAAAGGGTGTATGACCTTTGAAATCCAACAAAAAGGTTAAAATAAAACTTTGTCTTGTCTTGTTTCCCATTTTTTCTTTTCTTGCTATTAGAATCCATTTAGGCGATACAATCAAAGTATTTGTGTAATTTGTTGGAAAAATTATTCTCCAAGCGTTTTTATTTTATTCTTTATGTCATACTTAAGTTTCATAATTATATTTTTTGGTCATGAATTTATTATAATAATCAAAAGGTAAGGGGGAATTAAAATTAAAATTCTCTCGTGAAACTATTCAACTACCTAATATAACAGTTTGTTTTTACAATTTTATATTATTGAATTTATAGACTTATTCCTTGAATAAAATCTCCAATAAAACCATAATGAAAACCCCCAAAAACTTAATTTCACAGAAGAAAAACTAGAATTATGGGTAAGTGCAACGTGTGCACACAAAGGTGGGGGACAATTCCATGGACATTTCTCATAACGCATATGCATTATGAACATAATACATGTGTTGTGTCCATAATGTATAAATCTTATTTAAATTTTAGGCTTAGGGATATCGAGCCATAATACATACGTGTTATAAACACTAACAAACATTTTAAAAAACCTTCTTGAGCATTATAACATATTATTTGCATTTTCCCTTTCAACTCTATTATCCATCACATGATTGAATTTTCCCCTAATACGTGTGCTATAATGAGATCTTTTTGGGAAAGCCAAAAACCTCACCATGTGGATGATATTGCCATAGTGAGGAGGTAAGTAGTAAGAAACTAAACCTAATAACCTTATTTTTTGTATTTTTTTTATTTACAATGTTTCATGGATATTTTGTGTTTTTTAAATAGTCTTCTTTGGTGCAAGAGGCCACCTTACTAATCCTAATCCTAACCCTCCTCATAATCCTCTTATCTCTCCTACAATTCCAAAAGATCCCCTAGGTAGTCAGGAGGATCTATGTTCACATATAGTGGAAAAAATTTAAAATTGAACAAATAACTAGGAGAATAAGGAACCCTATTTATACCAACAACCACCACACACATGTAGCCAATACCCTATAGTTGATATTAGGTCAAGTTGGCTTGGTAATGAGACAAATTGATTGATGGGAATCATATCGGGATATATGTAGGGCTTACTATGATGATAAATTGTTAACACAGGAGGTGAAGAATAAAGATATAACAAAAGATAAAATTTGTGCCTTATTAACTGACCCAACCATGAATGCACCATTGTCACTTACTGCTAAATGTTTCCCTATCCATCGATGCCAACATAGCTTCATTAAAATACATTTTTGGGATCGATGGTGGATGGTGTTTGATTATAAACCATGTAATAACCATAAGGTCCCATTTTATTTTTTGAGAAAAATCTACCATGATTTTGTCCTCAATTAGATTCTAAACTATTTAGACTATGGTGAGTTTTAGAAGTAGGGGAAACACTCTATGTAGGATCAACTAGGTGCACATCATGTGCTTAATCATCCTACAAGAATCCCTACACAAAATATAGTTCATCCCAAGATTCTATCTGTGGTGAAGGAGGTTTTAGAGATAAACACTCTGCAAGGACTATTTTAGATAATATAGACTCATCAACAGTCCAAATTTTCTAAAACTATCAAAAATAAATTTGACTGTATGAAGATTAAATTGGACTATATCGAGATTAAGTTGGATTTATTAAAACTAAATCACATATGTGCAATGTATTTCTAATAAGTCCAAATCATTTAAAATCATTATAAATAATTAGTAGTTAAAAACTATCATAAATAAATTAGACTTCATCAAGAATTACTTAGACTTATTACAAATAAATGACATCTATATTATATATTTGTAGTAAGTCCAAATTATGTCATCATTCAAACTAGTTCATAGACCATGAATTTATAGATAATAAGACTTGGTAGTTTATTTCTTAAGGAAAGATAATCCATACATCAATCAAGCACTCAGTTGATATGTGATTTAAAACACTTGGGATGATTAGGATGCCACATGTCATCAATTAATTAGATCATGAACTATCTATTTAATCTGATTCAGTTAACATCCTCATGACCGTTAAAGTTTATCTCATATTTGTGTACATGCCACGTGTCTATCATGGATGTTCTATTATTATATGATTAATATAATCTCCCATATAGTCAAGTTACCGAGATTGTGGTGTGTGTTACAATCTCAAGTGATCTCATTGTTTGAGAGTTTTTTTTGGACTGGGAATTCTTTTACATATCTGAGTCATCGAGATTGTGCCATGTAGCATAATATCAGGTGCTTATATGAAGTGTAATTTTAAAATTGGAAAATCCAAATAACAAATTTTTTTGAGACACAAAATTACCAAAGAAAAAATCTTGACATGCAAGTGGGACATTTTGAGGCATAAACCCCGAAGACCTTTTCACATACACGAGAATGCTGAAGTGTAATTTTCAAAACACAAAATCCAAAGTGTAAATTATCATATGTGAAAATTATGAAGATAATTTGATGAAGACCATTTTGAAGGATGTAAAATTTGAAATTTAATTTGAAAAACGAAAAAACCCAAGAGATTTTCATGATTCATAAAATGCGATCTAGCTATTTGGAATATGCAAAAACCAAAGGCCATTTTGAATCAAAAAATGCTAAGTGGACATTTAAATAGTTAAATTATATTAAATAGATGCAAATTTACCAAAATACTAAATTATCATAGTAGAAAATATAAAACTCAAATGATGAAGTGTATTTTCCAAGACCCAAAATGCGAAGTGCCACTAGAAATAAATATAGAAAAATAAACAATAAAAATTTATACATTATAAAATATGGTCTAAATTTTGAAAAAGAACATTCATGTTTCTCATTCCAAAATTAAGGAAACACCATTTCAAATTTTCCAATCATTTTATCACTATTTTTTTTAGTGCCTAGTGAGACGATGCATTTAAATAGTTAATTACAATGCCTTTAAAAAAATTAATGAGAACAAGTGTATGACCTCTTTAATTTTTATTTGGTTTCCAAGCGTAGATGATACTATTTATGAGTATGGATGATAAATATGTGCCAATTAGGTTTGGATTCATTTCTTTTCCAAGCATCCAGAATAAAATTTTGCTTATATATCTTTTTTCCTTGCATGAACTGTGTTAAACCAATCTACATTGAATCTTCATTCTATATCCCCATTTGTTTGTAGTGTCTCAATATTGATTTTAACTCTAACAACCTATATTGTGTAGTCCACTCTTGTAGAATTATTAGGTATTATAAATAAGCTATCTATGATTTGCATATCTTGAAATAGATTAAATGCATCTTTTGTTCTTTTACTTCTTGGACCAACATATGTATCTGTAGATGCCACTCCAAAATCAAGGGTCCTATCATGAACTATTTTATGTAGATCTCTATGTAGGGGTATGTCATGACAAGTTCTAGGCTAGAAATATATTATTCACTCAACTTCAGAAGGGAACATGTCTTCTTTCATTATGTCATGGATGTTTTGGAAGTAATTTGCTAGATCCTTCCACTTACTATTTTTGGTCAAACCAAATTCATTGAATTGTTGTACATACTTATTCAAGTTATATTTAATTTATTTTTCACTCTTTTTTCTACTTCTGTCTAGGTCTTTTGTAACAATGGAATCTTGAGACATTTCTCTATTTTTCAACTCTTTGAAATATATTTTTGTCAGATTACCTTCTTGAACCTTTGGTTCACCATTTTATTTTGTTCCCCATAATGTAATTAAGGGTGACCGATTTCTATCTCTTATAGATTTTTTGCAATACATAATGGGGTGACCTAGCTCCATGTGTAGAAGAAAGTATTAACCTTTTGTCAAGCCTACTCCCTTCAACTGGTAACTATTAACATACTCTTTGATAATCACTACCTCTTCAATCAAGTATGACATGGAGTTTCTTTTATTTTCACACGTCTTATAAGTGTCCATCATCTCTACCACACTCCATACATATTTCCTCTTTAGACATTCAAATAGGTTTCCAAATGTGTCATCGATGTCCTCATGGGTATGTCCTATAGGGAAAAATCTGACCTCAACATCATGGAAAACACCTTTGTAGACAAGGAGAGATACATATTTCAACACATACCTATACAAAAAAACATGATTTTGTGAATTTATAAATGTAAAATTAGTTTTATATAAGGTTAGAAATTTTTTAAATATAATTATGATGGAATTAAATATTCTTATTATCCCCACAATAGTTTTCTAGTTGAAGGTATAGCTTGGAAGGAAGTTTCTTGAAGGCACCAGTTGATTATGGTTCATCTTTGTATTTATTGCATTCAGGTAGATATTGTTAGACAAAAATGAATCATAGAATGGATATTTTAAAGATCTAGGTTTATTTAGTAAAGATACATAAGTAAATAACATTGTTGTTTCCATATCCCTAAAGCACTTGTTCAATGAGGTGATAGTAAAGTTTGACCCTCCAAGAACGTATGATAAAAAAAGGCCCATATCCACCTGCACCATGACCATGTGTTGTAATCCATGCCATTGACAACTCTAATATTTTTTTGGTAATTGATTTGCTTTTTGTCACTGTCCTTAGCACAAATGTTTTTTGACGTTGCACCTTGTCCTGAATGACACTGATGCATTCTTTAGGGTATTGCTCTAACATTTGTTTATGTGTGTAATAGATTTGTCTTGTAGAAAGTGCTTGATTTGAATGCATCATAAATTAATGATCGATATGCTCTTTATGATCTCTAGAGATGGACCTAAATCATTTATTTTGAGTAAACAAGATGCATGTTTTGTACCTAGTGAAGTCATTCTACATGGTAATGGTCACATCATGAAAATTTGTTTTCCACATGTTATTGAATTTTGGCGAGGATATTGGCTCATGTTGTATATTTTCTAGTTGTGCATTGATGTGGTGCCTCATAAATTCTTGAGTGAAACATGCTGGAATATGTCAAACATTTTTTTGTGGGATGTCTATATTTACCTGGTATGTTAGTCATGGAGAAACATATGCAAAATCATCTACCAATTAGTCCAATAAATCTTTAGCTACCATTGTCTTTTGTTGTGTCTTTTATCAAAATCTCTCTGCATGGAATGCATTTCATTCCCTATTTTTGTGACAATTTTGAATGTTAAAAAAGCTACTTCTCTTCAGTCCATATATTTTAAGCCAAGCTTCCAAACAGATCTCTATACACTAAAAATCAATGCTAGTTTTGTTTTCATTTTTATTAAATAAACTGGTAGAAAGGGCATCCAAAACATGTTGCTTTCTATCTGTTGTGGTGGAATCAAGCAACTTCATCTTTGTAGATTTTAGAATCTCTAATGACAATCGTGACTAAAAACATTTTTTGGTGAAACATCTATCCGAATACATTGTTTAAATATCATTATCTATGATTTCATCAAACTCCACTTGGCTGAGTAAAGTGTTTGGCTAATTTATTTTTTGTCCCACATATTTGTAGGCACGAGTTAATTTTTTTGGATGCCTTTGTGCTAGGAATGTCAGGCAAGGAGTGACTTCATTATCCACTATGTCCCAAACATTTCCAATTTCTTTCTCCTTTGGTGTCATGTATGGTAAATTGATTTCTCTACAAGTCTCAGTGTCCACTATTTTGTTTGAAGGCTATCTAACAATAGATGTTTCAACTACCTTTATACTACAAGTCTTAAAATGTTTTATAACTACCCTTATTTAATTTCCCAATTTATTTTCTAACATTGGGACATGAATGCAACCAAAAATCTCACCTAGTTGTGCAAATTCAACACAACCTAAAGCAATTTTTTCATCATTTTCAAGAGTTGTACATTTATGCAATAAATCTACCCTTTTCCCAAAAAAGTTTTTCTTAGGCTTTAAAATATGGAAGGATCATCGATATATCAAACAAATGAATCCAAGCAAGGGTTTTCTTATTGCAATGGTTGTATATGCAAAACTAAACTTAAATTATTTTGTCTTTGTTCCATGTCATTGTCTATAGAAAACTTGTATATGATGTGTTACATCATTCTTGTGCTCCATATAGTAAAACTATCAACTACATCCTCCAAATTATCAACAAAAGTTGTAGGAAATGGAATTGATTGAGTCAGATCAAAAGATTTAGTCACATTAGCACTTACACACTCAATAGGTATTTCTTATTGTGGCATGTGGAAGTGAGATTTATGGGTTTTAGAGATTCAATGTTTGGATCTACCACTTTGTGTATTCTTCTTTCACCAATGACCTTACCATTATTTATGAGAGAAACATAGTCTCCAGAATGGAAAGCCATTGATGTATGATTTTTTAGCCTGGACATTTGTAAAAGACATGAGAAGAGTTGTTAATCAGGTTATTTATAAAATCAGTCTAATTTATACCTATATGCAGGAGATAAAGCTATATTTATATCAAAATAGAAGCATGGAGATATGTTAAAACCTAGAAATGTTAAAAAGGTAATGTATAGCATTTTTTGTAATGACACAATTTATGTCAATCCAAAAAAATAATAGATTTTAATATCAGATATTACATACTTCAATTCTTGCTTCATCCTACATTGAAGGTATCTCCTAGGAGATACATTTCAAACATGTATCAGAGTAGAATAGTCATGCAGAGAAAAATAGATAATTAAGTCAATATTCAACCATGTATTATATTACAATACAAAATGATAATGAGCAATGGCATTTTTGAGAAAAATTATGGAAAATGATTAGCTTCTTATATTTTGGGATCTTGAATTTGATTTGAACCTCTATTGTGGATCCAAAATTTTGATGGTATCTCTTAAAAGATAGCTTTAAAATATGTATATGGATGCCCTTGAAGGTTTGAAGGGCCTTATAATACCTTAAATGGTACATATGACATTAATCTTAAGACATGATTTTTCAATAGTCAAGGACATATGGTATGCACCCACAAACCCATGACATTTCAACATGAATCCCCTGATAGAATTCATTTGCCTTATTTCTTCGACTTATGTTTTCATGGACTGTCTTTGCCATCCTCTTGGGACTTATTGTCTTTTTGGACTTATTGTTTTAGATCTCATCCTATTAGTCTTTGTCAAGATTTTTTCTACATACTAATTCTTGCAGACTTATCCTTATTGAGAGAAATATTAAAGACATTTTATCCAAAATAATTCCCCTCATAACATTGGTCTACGAGCTTTTTTACAGTGAGTATTTTGCCTGACATAATTGACATTGCCTTTTGCCCCCATTTAAACATTACCCTTCAGACCTTTTGAGATACCCTTTGGATTTTGTGAGGTATATCCTTCAGGACGTTTGTCATGGACATAGGCCCTATGGAGTAAACCCTTCCCCTCTGAATTATGCTTCAAAATTTTTATCAGGGACATATTCCCTTTTAATTTAATAAAATTACCCTTCAAGACTTTTGTAATGGCCCTCCTACCCTTTAGCTAAATTTTTTAGGATATTTTGTCTGAAGTAAGTGAACCTTTAGGAGAATTATTGTAGACATTTTTCTAAAAATAATTCCAATAAATTAATTTCCCTGAAGGACACATGCCTTTTGGACTCCCTAAACCTACCCTTCAGGCATTTTTAAAGTGACCTTTTGGACATTTTGAAGTGGCCACATACCCTTAGATAATTTTATCTTGGACACTTTACCCTATAGGACCTATCCTTTAGAAATTTGTCCTTACCCCTTTGTTGTACCAAGTCTACCCTTCAGAGTATTCAGCCTAGTCTCTTTGCCTTATGAAAAGTATCCTTCGACCTATTTATAATGAACCCTTTGCCATGGAAATACCCTTAAGCATTTTATCTTCCCAAGCCTTTGGTCCCTTTTGAAATGACTACTTACCCTTCAAGATAATTATCATAGCACTTTTCCCCTCCAAAAATACCCTATGGAGTAGACCATTTGGGCATTTTGCCATGAAGTAGAACCTTTAGATCTAAAGGAATATACCCTTAGGACTTTGTGTAATGGGAATTTTATAATGACCCTTAGTCATGTGAAAGTGACCTTCAAGAAATTGAAAGTGCCCTTCAGGATAATTATCTCAGAACATTTGACTGGTGATTCTGCCTTTGTTTGATTATGTGTGTAATTGCTGCTAGCAATAAACATATGTTTTGAGAACACTTGTCATTTTAGAAAATAGTTAGGGAAGTAGTTCCTAAAAACCATAGAAGATTTATTTTTTGCCTTACCCTACCCTCCTTTTTTGGTTTTGTTTTAAAGATATACCCAATTTAGATTAGTAACTAACCACCCAGCCAAATCATGTAGAGATTTACTTCCCCTATCTAAACCACACCTCTATCAAAAAATCCTTGTCAACAACCTATGTTCCCTACTCACTATTCAATCGATAGGTTGAAATAAATTGTATACCTATAACTCATGCCCGAGAATGGATTTTACCTACACTGAGATCCTAAAAAGTTAGAGGCTACCTCATTATGGTTGTAGTGTACATAAAACACACATCAACAAGTATTTTCTAGGAAATACCTCGAAGGGCCTTAAAATACTTTCTATGTTGATTTCAAAGGGCCTTATAAGGGATTTCATATAACCATGACACCTTTTTATTTGATAAGAAACCTAATGCAAACGATTGGAATTTTCCTTCGAGGTATGTCTTAGGAAATACCTTAAACATGCACATGATTAAAATTTTAATTCAAGGTATCTCATAGGAGATACCTCGAAGGGCCTTGGAATACCTTCCATTTCGATTGCAAAGGCCCTTGTGAAGGATTTGATATAACCAAGACAAATTTTTATTTGGTAAGAACACTGATGTTCTTGAACATAAAACTAAGGTGATGCACTGAGAGATTTAAAATGCTTAAACTATAATTGCATAAAATAGATCAAACCCTTAAACACTACTGAACATAAAGGAACATAAAACATGAATTAAAATCTATAATGAAAGCAAAGATTGACACTATAAAAGCAAAGGAAAAGAGATGATAGACACATATAATTTCCCATGCAAATTGACAAAGCATATCACATCCTCTTCATTTTTAGATGGAGAAATGAATACAAAAGGCCTTGCATGCACTTACAAAACGTCTAGTCACACCTCTGAGGAGCACCCATTAAGGTCAAAGAATAGAAAAATGATAGCTACTATTAGTCCTATTCTATCACAAATGGTGGTTTATAAAATAGTTAAAATAAGCAAAAATTGTAACCAACTCTTTCTAAAAGGAAAGTGCCTAGAATATATAGGCAAGAAAACCTCTAGAGAGGATGAAACCTAGAAATCCCAACACACATGCAAATGATGATGCCATTGAAGGGCTCGTCTCTTCTATACAGTAATAGTATGGTGCATCCCATTTTATTTTATTTGACCAATGACATGGTTTAAAAGTATGACAAAACAAAACCATTTATGAATAAGCATGGGGGAACCATGTGTCGAGATCATACCTATTCATGGAGAATTGAGATCTCCTTTAGTGAGGCTGAGTGTGGCATCACCACGTGTTTAGAAGTCATTTTTTTGGTGAAATTTTGGTATCCCTTCATAAAATTGAGTGTAAAGGTCTCACATGTTGAGATGGCACTCCACCAGAGTGACATGAGAGATTCATCAATCTAGGTGAGCATCAGACTACCACATGGTCAAATTGGATGAGGTAGGGACTTGGGTAAAATTTTTAGAATGAGACTCAAGAAAATAATAGGCTAAAAAGGGGAATCGTTAGAGGATGCCAAGGAACCACAAATGTAAAACATGCCCAAAGCCAAAGTTAAACTAATCTAAAATAAAAAATGTGGATTTTGATCCATAGTTCCTAGCGACTCATAGAGGCATCTGCCTGGTAGATGAGAGAACCCAAAATTTTGGTACACTGACCAATTGAGGAATAATTTCAAAAATGGGAGGAAGGTGTAAAAACCTATAATTTTTGAATCATCATTTATAAGGGCACCCATTCTTCCTCCATTAGTAGGGTCTTCTTATTGAGAGCCTCAAAGGCTGTGTTTAGATCTATCATCTCCTTAAAGGATATGTTTCACATGCCTTGAACAACTACCAATGTTTTGAACTTTAGTTGCGAAAGAACTCGAGCCTGCCTGGGTTAGTGGAAAAAGTAAAAGAAAGGAGCCCAATGTAGACTCAGATGAGACCCAACATTAAACAGAGTGCCATATATATAAATATAGGAATACCAATATCCTTAGATCGATTTTCACCTATAGTCCTTTTAGTTGAGGATCTAAGGCATTTGGTAGATATGTAACTAAGTAAGAAAACCATCTCAATTCAAGCCCTCGATAAATCACCATTCAAGATAGGCATGATGTGTCCCTAGTAGATATAAAGATTATATATTCTTGATGAGATCTAGTAAAAGACCAAAAAATTAGAGCATGGGGATTTGAAAAGCAGTTGGAGTATTTAATTCTAACTAGATCATGACTTGGCACTTTTGGAAAACTCTTGTCTTCTTGGGCAGCTTGCTTGAAATAAAATGGTCTAGAGACTATCTAGGCAAATTGAAAATATCTTATTTATAATTCCCTATTATGATTGGACCAAAAACCCAGTGAAAAATCTCTTGGATTTGATATAACATTGATTATCATGAACAACATTCTCCTCCCATTCTCTCTCTCCTCTTCCCCTTCTCTTATATTAACCTTTATTTTCGTTTTTGAAAGCATCTCTTGGGGACCTCAGATTTGAGACTTTATTTTATCTTTCTAAGAGATGAGACATTCCTTGAGATACTACAAAGTATCTTCAACTTGGTTAGGCTTGACCATGCCAAGTATTTGTAATAACTACCTCTTAATACAATAGGACTTTCTTTGCCTATCTTTTGCATTGAATCTCTGTTTGACAAGTTGTGCACTATGGCATTGTGTGAAGGAGAATCTTCCTCATTCATGATCCTTCTTTCCAACTTTATTTTAGGGATTTTCAATGTTGTTTGTAGGCCTAGGTTAACATTCTATTATGAACCTCTCCTAAGAAATAATTATGCAAATTAGCTTGATATTAAGGTTATGTGACCTAGTACTATTCTTTTGTTGATCTAGTATGGGTTCGAGCTTATGGGAGTTCCCTTTTAAGTTTGGTGCATCACTTGTTAAATTTATTAGGAGCCCTTAATCTCTTTATAACTCTTTTCCCATGAATCATTAGGCTTAGTTTTAGCTTTAGGTGAGCATCAAAGAGGAATTCAACCTACTCTAAAGGTTTATCCCCAACATAGGTGAAGATCTTGAGGAAGCACTCCTAATTGATCAAATGGTTGAATAAGGTCTGGATGGAATGACTGAACCAGAGAGACCATGAAGCTCACAGGCTTGAAAATCACTTTTGGTTCACTTGAAATATAATTTGTCAATTCTAAATAATGGTCCAAATTTACAGAGACCCTATGTAGTGCTCTGGATAAGCATGGAAGCTCGTGGTATCCATCTGGTCCACTTTCCATACAGACTTTGTCCAGACATTTGGCTACGATGTCAAAGAAGCTTAAAAGGACATATTCATGGCCCTATATCTTAAACGTATAGATGAGTCAAAAATAAAAAATCACATGGGTCTTTTCATTTTGGATCCTAGTTCATATGCTTCAAGTATCAAATCATGAAATGTAGTGCAACAAAAGATATGCATGGGAAAAGTTGGCTCCTAACAGAGAATTTACTAAGTTTTCATATTTATCCATTTTTGGCTAGACTATCATCAAGATGTCATGCAAAGTCACATGAAATAGTTAACTTTAACATTTTATAGAAACACATGGAAATCTCAAATGGTTGGTAGATCAAAATGTTTTTTTCATTTCGTCATTAGGTCCATTCTCTGCAAGTTTGGTGCCCCTGTAGTCTTTGTGCTTCAAGTTATAAATTTGCAAATTTAGAAAAAAATGATAGACGTCTGCATGAACGTCATTTTCTAAGACCCATAAAGTAACCATTAGGATCCAAAATCCTTAGTGGGAACATGAGGAGGAATGCAAAACTGACAAGTGTCAAGCACATAAGGCCTCAAAGCAAGTCAAACAATTAGTGGATCCTAGGAACCATTGAGAAATTGAGCTCAGGGTGGTGGGTTCCAAAGGATCTATGATCTGCATTCAATCAGACCTCAAAATTTGACAAAGCAAAATATAGTCAAAGGGTCAATAATCCAAGGTGATCTTGAAAACTAATAGAAAAGTACATGAGCTGATATGATTGATGAAAGTTGATAAATAAAAATCAACATGACTTGGTAAGAAGAACTAAAAGACTTGAACTTGAGCCTAACTCGGGTTGGCAAAAAAAGTAAAGGATCCCAATGAAAAATTAAATGGGACCCAAAATTAAATAGAGTGCCATATATAAATATAGGAAAACCAATATCCTTAGATTTTTTTCACCTATAATCCTTTTAGTTTAGGATCCAAGGCATTGGGAAGATGTGTGACTAAGTAAGAAAACCATATCAATTTAGGCCCTCGATAAACTACCATTCAAAATAGGCATGACATGTACCTAGAAGATATAAATATTTTATCATTTTGATGAGATCTAGTAGAAGAGCAATAGATCAGAGCTTGGGGATTTGGAAATCTGTTGGATCATTTACTTATAGTCAAATCATGACTTGTTACTTTGGAAAACTCTTGTCTTCTTGTGTAGCTTGCTTGAAATAGAATGATTTGGAGTCTATCTTGGAAAATAAAAAATATCTTGCTCATAATGACCTATTCTTATTAGATGAAAATCTTGGAGAAACATCTCTTGGATATGATGGCTCATTGATTATCATGAACAATATGTTCACCCCCTTCTCTCTCTCCTCTTCCCCTTCTCCTATACTAACCCTTTATTTCCATTTTTTAAAGCATCTCTCAGAAACATCAGATTTGAGACTTTATTTTTTCTTTCTAAGAGATGGGACATTCATTGAGATACTACAAAGTATCCTCAGCTTGATTAGGATCAACCCCGTCAAGTATTTGTAATAAATACCTCTTAATATAATAGGACTTTCTTTGCCTATCTATTGCCTTGAATATGTGTTTGACAAGTTATGCATTACGGCATTATGTGAAGGAGAATATTCCTCATTCATGGTCCTTTTTTTCAAACTTTTATTTATGAATTTTCAATGTTGTTCACAGGTCTAGATTAGTGTTCTATTCTGAACCTCTCTTATGAAATACTTATGCAAATTATCTTGATCTTAATTTTCTGTGAGCTAGTAGTATTCTTTTGTTTAGCTAGTGTGTGTTTGAGCTTATGGGAGTTCCCTTTTAAGTTTAGTGCATTTATTGATAAATTTATTATGAGCCATTACTCTCTTTATAAGACTTTTTCCATGAAGCATTAGGATTATTTTTAGTTTTAGGTGAGCATCAAAGAGGAATCTGGCCTACTCTAGAGGTTCAACCCCAACATAGGTGACCCACAACCTAGGGTTGTTCCCATTGTTTAACCAAGTTTTGAGAAAGGAAACCTAAAAAATCTCCCTATTTAGATTAGGGTGTAATTATGATCAATAAAAATAATCATGACAACTTTTTATTTTGTAATAACACTGATGTACACTATTGGAATTTTTTTTTGAGATATGTCCTAGGAGATACCTTGAACATGAACATGATTGGAATTTTCTTTCAAGGTATCTCTTAGGATATACCTTGAAGGGATTTATAATACCTTCCATGTTGATTGAAAAGGTCCTTTCAAGGGATTATATATAACCATGACAACTTTTTATTTGGAAAGAACGCTCATGCACACTATTGTAATTTTCTTTGGAGATATCTCCTAGTGGATACCTTGATCATGCACACAATTGAAATTTTATTTCTAGGTATCTCCCAAGAGATACCTCAAAGGGGCTTGGAATACATGCCATGTTGATTGAAAATGTCTTTTCAAGGAATTATATATAACCATGACAAATTTTTATTTGGTAAACACACTGATGCACACTATTGGATTTTTCTTTCGAGATATCTCCTAGGAGATACCTTGAAAAAAGCACATGATTTGAATTTTATTTCAAGGTATCTCCTAGGAGGTACCTCAAAGGGCCTTGGAATACCTTCCATGATGATTAAAAAGGTCCTTTATAGGGATTATATATAACCATGATAAATTTATATTTGGTAAGAACACTGATGCACACTATTGGAATTTTCTTTTGAGATATCTCCTAGGAAATACCTTGAACATGCACATGATTGGAATTTTATTTCAAGGTATATCCTAAGAGATACCTAGAAGGTCATTTTAATACCTTAAATGTTGATTTAAAATGTCCTTGAAAGGATTAGATATAACCATGATAACTTTTTATTTGGTAAGAACATTGTTGCACACTATTGGAATTTTCCTTCCTAGGAGATACTTTGAACATGCACATGATTGGAATTTTCATTCAAGGTATCTCCTAGGATATACATTGATGGGATGTAGAATAGCTTTCATGTTTATTGAAAATACTATTTCAAAGGATTAGATATAACCATGACAACTTTTTATTTTACAAGAACACTGATGCATAATATTGGAATTTTCTTTTGAGATATCTCCTAGGAGATACCTTGAACATGCACATGATTAGAATTTTTTTCAAGGTATCTCCTAGGAGATACCTTGGAGGGTCTTGGAATAACTTCCATGTTGATTTAAAAATTACTTTCAAGGGATTAGACATAACCATGAGAACTTTTTATTTGGCAAGAACACTGATGCACACTATTGGAATTTTCTTTGGAGATATCTCCTAGGAGATACCTTAAACATGGACATGATTGAAATTTTAATTCAAGGTATCTCCTAGGGGATACCTTGAAGGGCCTTGGAATAACTTCCATGTTGATTTAAAATGTATTTTAAAGGGATTAGATATAACCATGAAATTTTTTTATTTGGTAAAAACATTGATGTACACTATTGGAATTTTCTTTCCTAAGAGATACCTTGAACATGCACATGATTAGAATTTTATTTCAAGGTATCCCATAGGAGATATCTTGAGGGGACTTGGAATAAATTCTATGTTGATTTAAAATGTCCTTGTAAGGGATTTAATATAGCCATGACACCTTTTTATTTTGCAAGAACCCTGATGTCCACTCTAATTGCTTGTGAGAATGATGCATGGCACTCCTACAACCAACCAAAATTATAGGGTCACACCCAAGAGATAAAAATGAATAGAAAGATGCCACATGGCATGGTAAAAAATTAATTAAACTAAGTTGTATTTTGAGAGCCCTTAAGAACAATCAGAAGGTGCCATGTTTCAAAAGGTGGCAAACTTTAGCTTTACAGCTAAAATTGACGGTGAATCAAAGGCAAATCAGCATTAAATTTGAAATGTAATGAAATTGAATTCCAATATTAATACCTACAAGCATCCCATAGCCTTAGATAATTCCAATATTAGTCCAAATATGAATCAGATTTGAGCAGTCTAATTTTGACTATGTGTTATCTGGGTTGCTAATAAAAATCAAAAGAGAGTTGTTGGTATTTGTTATTGCAACGAAACTTTATTTTCTTCCTTACCTTACTCCCTTATTTTAAATTTTTTTAACATGAATCACTTTAGATTAATGCTCGTTGTGTATATCCATTTATTTGTTTAAGAGTTTGAGATTATATTAGAAAATACAAAGCAATTTACATCATAACAAATTCAGGTAGATTGTGTCACTACCATATTCTTGTTGTCATACAATAGGGTCTACTTGTAGACTAGAAAATGGTAAGTTGTAACCACATAATCTCTCCAAAAAGATTAAGTGAAGCCCCAAGGTGTGACTACCATATTCTTGTTGTCCTTATAATCTAAGAGATGCTATTCTATTATTCACATTACATCCTTGACATAAACATACATCAATAGTCTGGAAGGACTTGAGGATGAATTTGAATATTCTCAACCTACTATTTCTTATCATACACTTTTAGGTATTAGTACTCCTCCAAATATTAAGGTGGTCATTTTCCTGAAGAAATAGAAGTTGACTATATTTATTTACTCTAAGAGTACACACAAATTCATCAACAATAAGTTGGCTACTCAATTGAACTATTTCATTTATCCAGCTCCAAAATTTCAAATCCTAGTTACTTGTGGGGGTACAGTCAATTGTTATGGTAAATTCCATAGTATAAAGCTATGGGAGATGATCTATCATATTATCATATGTTTTTTATTATCATGAATGGGGCTAAATTTTTTTTGGATTGTAATGGCTCAACACTTTATGAACAATTGAGATGAATTGAGATGATCTGGGAAACAATTCAAGTGACAATTCGGATGATGGGTCCACCCCAATTGATGATGAAACTTTTGGGAGCCATAACTTTTGCACCATAGCTCTAATTGACTCACCATTTGAATTTTTTAAAAGCTAATAATTAGGGGAACATCATGAGATGGCATGGATATTTGCTTAATATATTTTTACCCCTGAAAACCCACTAGAATTGTCTCAAATTTCAATTTTAGTAGTGCAGTCTAAAAATAGTAAGTTTCTAAAAATATTAATTCCTCAAATTTTGTATTGTTATAAATCATGGAAGTTGAACCACTCAATCTCACTCAATATTGGTGACCTTCCACATCTTTATCCCACCTTCAAAACATGTATAAGTTAAGATGTAACCTGAAATGGAAAGGAGACATCTCTTCTCAGAGATAGGCATATGTTTGGGTCTGTAAATTTGATCAATAAAACATCTCTTCTCAGAGATAAAATTATTTGAATTGTGTTGTTCTTATTTCTTAAATTATTTTTCAACCAAAGATTTTGAGTTTTAGATCAGTGGTATCAGAGTGGTTTGCATTTAGAGTGTATGATCCTGAGGATGAGGTCAAATTATAGAAAGCTTGGGTGGAAAATAGAACCAACAGACTATCCACCTATTCGCTCTAAATGAATTCAAATGGTGGACAACACTAAGACATTTAATCCTTTCAAGGAAATGGTGAATGAAGACCTCTAATATCAGTAAGCATATATGCTACAACAATTTTGTCAAATTCTCCAACAAATCTTAATTGAAAATTCTGGTTCTTCATGTACACCCCCACATCCTTTCAGTGCCTCAACACTCTTCAAGGTTTAGGGGAATTTTGACATCCCTACATTTGAAGGAAAAGTCAATGTTGATGTAGTATAAAATTGGTTGGATCAATTGTCATCTTATTTTTCTATAAATAAATTCACCGATAAAGAGAAGATCACTTTTGCTCTTTTGAAAGCATCATTGGCTGTCAAAAATTGGTGGGAAGTGTACAAAAAAAGATTCAGTGCAAATGATATTGGCCTTGAGGTAGAACCTATCTGGGATGATTTCATAGAAGCTATAAAGGAATAATACTACCCTATTGGAGCATATGATGATTTGTATATAGAGTGGCAACAACTTCACGAAGGTAAGGAATAGTCTATTTAAGATTACATTGACATTTTTCATTCTTTATTTGTGAGATTGGGCATCCAAGAAAGTGAGAAACACAAGGTTCTTAAATATCATGGTGGAATACAATGGTACATATGGGGAGAAATGGAACTCTTCAATTTGGAAATCCTCGATGAGGTATACAAGTTAAAAGTGAAGATTGAGTAGAAGGATGGAAGAATGAATACGAAGAGTTAGCCTTCAAAATGGAAAAGTGACAAAGAAGGTCAAACACGAGGCCAAAATTGGAAACAAAAAGAAGTAAATGCTGGGAAGTGTGATTATCACACATCTAGAACTCACTCCAAAGAAGAATGTTGAGCCATCAAGTCCCTACTTTCTAAGTCACAATCCTCAACATCCACTACTCTACCTCATATAGACCTTGCAATGGAAGAGGTTGAAGAAGAGATTATAGATGATGAGCATGAAGCCATTTTTTCTTCATCACAAACCCATGAGGAGAGGCTAGATGACAAGGAAAGGTTGTTTCACTCTAAATTATGGGTGAAAGGTAAGCCTCTACATTTCATTCTTGATAGTGGAAGTCAAAAGAATTTAATCTCTGCTAAGATTGTTAAAAGCCTAAATTTGTCCATGAAGCCTCACCCAAAGCCATACAGTATTGGTTGGTTGAGTCCAAGGAGAAACCTTCGTGTCACCTACCAATGTCTTCTCTCATATGCAATAAAACCTTTCCAAGATGAGGTCTTATGTGATGTGGTCAATCTAGATGTTTGTGATATACTCTTTAGTTACCCATTCATGTATGATCGACATGGAATCTATGAATAAAACACTTGAAGGATCACTCTCACTCTTGGAACACATCGCTACTAGGTTCCAGAAGTACCACCTTTTACCTCTGTCTCTCTGATTAGTGCCAAGAAATTTGTTCTCATGGTGGTCAAGCCACATGAATCTAAAAGGGCTGATGTTGTAGCCTTAACTACACAAACAACACAAAAATAGAAGAAAATAGATACCAAAATAAAGAATTTCATGGCCTTGCATCCATAGACTGATGGTCAAACAAAAATGGTGAACAATCAAGCCTTGCACAGTTCCATAAAGCACAGTCCATTCTAAGTATGCATCAAGAATCAAATCAAAATATAACTACCATACTTGATGACAAATATTGATGCAGTGGGAACCATTTATTCTCAATGAGGGAGGAATGATCCGAGCAATAATTTAGGTGATAATTCGGGTGACGGGTCCATCTCAATTGATGATGAAACTTTCAAGAGCCATAACTTTTGCACCGTAGCTCCAATTGACTCACCATTTGGACCGTTGAAAAGATAATAATGAGGGGAATTTTGTGAGATGGCATGGATATTTTTTGATATATTTTAACCCCTAAAAACTCAATGAAAGTGTCCTAAATTTTAATTTTAGTAGTGTAGTCTAAAAATAGTAAGTTTCTAAAAATAGTAATTCCTCAAATTCTATATTATTGTAAATCGTGGAAGTCAAAAAAATTGATCTCCCTCGAGATTGGTGACCTTCCACATCCTTATCCCACCTTAAAAACTATTATAAATTAATATATAACCTTAAATGGAAAGGAGACATCTCTTCTCAGAGATAGGCATATGTTTGGGTCTGCAAAATTGATCAATAAAACATCTCTTCTCAAAGATAACATTATTTTAATGTGTTGTTCTTGTTTCTTGAATTATATTTCAACCAAAGCTTTTGATTTTTGGATCAGTAATGGCTCAATACTTTATGCACAATTGAGATGAATTGTGAGTAACAACTATTCATGCTCATTTATTTATAAATAATGACATTTGAAATGCATGGTTTATTGGCTAAATATACGTAATTGGTTAGTTTTCACTAGATGATTAATAAGATGATAAAAAATGTGCAAAGTAATTATTGTGAAACTATTTTCCATAGAATTTAAACCAAACAAAGAGTCTACCCATATTGAATTATAACTAGTAGAGTATACCCATTTTTTTTATTGCACCCACTTGACTCTTTTGACCACTTTTCCTTTTAGAAGGTCAACTAACTCCCAAGTATGATTTCTCTCTATGGTAGAAAAAATATAATGTGCAAGCCCAAGTGGGTAGCAACCAATAAGACTAAGTAAACTAAAATATTGAGACTATGGGGATAGTCTAGACCAAACAATAGTACTGGAAATGTTCTAAATAAACATGCAAGAAGAGATGAAATACGGGAGTGAAAAGTTATAGAAATATATAAACTTGATCTAAAATACTATTATAACTTATTTATAATGCATAAAATTTTACAGCTACAACTGTTCAAAAGACTCACAATAACAAACTTGTAAAGCTACAGTCATTCACAACACTCATAATAGAAAAAATTTCATTTTCCACGCTTCAAATTTTTCATGTCAGGCTTCAAATTTTCCATGCTAGGCTTCAAAGTTTCTATGAAAGGTTTCAAATTTCCATGAGAGGCTTCAAAATCTAATTTTGATCATCAAGATTTTCAGCATCTAGTTTTACAATAGTAAAATCTCTAGCTCCATAATGATGTCATGATTGGAATCACAATTCCCTTGAAATTAAGACTCTTTCATATGTGAGAAAATATAATTCATGAAAGATTAATTAATGAATATAAAATAAAATCCCTCAAAAGAATAAACTCACCATTAATCCTATGGAGTGAAGGTCCATTGCATCCAAAAGAATGCTACCATTATGGTAGGGTGATAGTCACATGTACTTTGATATCGATCCCCGAATAAGCCAAATTTTGTTCTAACTCGATTATCATTTTATTTGATGTTTTAGAATTTACAATTGGATAATGAAACTAATGTCAAAATATTTTAAACAATCTGTAGTCTATTTATATGTAAAAAAATAGGTCACTCCTAAATGATGACATTCTAATCAAGAATGAATCTTTTATTAAATTCTAAAATGTACCATCATTGACACCTTCACACAATATGAATCATTGGAATGTCACCATTTTAATCTCTATCACATTAATTTAACATGATCTTGACATTGACCTAGGCACAAGATTAATTTCTCAAATAATACCATATTAATCTCACATTAATTTCACATGATAAGAGAGTACTTAAATAAGGATTTATTTCTTATGATGTGATTACTAGAGATTTTTTACACTAATGAGGCTACTCAAATAAGATTTTGACATCCAAAAGGAACATAAAATATATTAATTATCTTAAAGTATTAATTTTGAGATAAGATTGGTAGATAGAGAGGAGAAGCTTGGAGCTCTACAATGGGGAGATGAAGAGTCATCCTCCATTAATGGTGCATCATTCTTCCTCCTTGTGGATTGCCTTGGTCACCTTTGCCTTCTTGGTTCCTATTATTTCTATCTTATTTTGTGCTAAAGGTGGTCTTTAATTTTTGCCTCCACATTTTTTTTGTGTTTTTTGGTTTTCTTTGTGTTGTGTTTGCTTCGTTGGTGTCTCTATTGTCTAAATTAGGGCACATGGCTGCCACACGCATCCTTCCCAGTTCATGATTACCCTACCTTTAGAGAGTGCAAAGGGGCATGCATTAATTGAGGCTATTTATAGAAAATCTCAAATTTAATGGCTTTGAGCATGC
The DNA here is from genome assembly GCA_037957365.1 of Torreya grandis. Classification (NCBI taxonomy): domain Eukaryota; kingdom Viridiplantae; phylum Streptophyta; class Pinopsida; order Cupressales; family Taxaceae; genus Torreya; species Torreya grandis. The sequence goes on from JARHVA010004442.1 coordinate 947,654, forward strand.
AGAGAAGGGGAAACATGGTCATTTTAATAAATAAATTGATGGTGCATGAGGTGATAAGGGCTACAATAATAAGAGAAATTACACTGAATTGACTCAGGTGGAAGTTGAAGTGATTGGATCTCTAAAAAGACTCTTTAGTGAGATTTTATGGTAGGAGGAAGAAACAAAACACTCTAAAGGAGTAACGTTTGTGGCATGCAGGGAATAATATGGTGAGAAATAATACACAAAATACCAAATTGGTAAGCTCTCTAGCCCTACTAAGACCCTGATGATTATTCTAAATGTTTCCATGAAATTTGATTTGCAGCAGGAGGAAACCAAGACTAAAAATGTAAGCATTTTCTTTGTTTTCTTAAACAAGAATGCACTCTCCTCTAGGAATATATTTGACAATTGTTTAAATTATATTTGGGATAAAAAACTGGGGTTGTATATTAATTTTTGTAGGATGATATAGATAGGGGTTTTCATGATTTTATTTAAAAACTCTAATATGTAATGTACACTAAGGGGTTGAGGAGCTTTAAGGATCTATACTCCCATGTTGGATGAGATTCTTGGTCAGAGCTCAAGGTTAGATTTTATTTCCCATCTTCTCAGTGAAGAATATTCACTTTTCTCCAAACAACTCTTAAGGGAAAAATAACGTGGTGTTCAAGGAAGATGAGGGTGAGTTTTGGGGTAGTGTGAAGTGGAAAAATGTCCCACCTCTACTTGAGTATGCATCTTATATGCTTTACAAGAAACTTTCCTTCTCTAATGCCCCATACCTCACCCTCAATCATATTTGGTATGTTCTTGATCTTTTGCATACTTGGTCTTTTAGGTTTGATGTGATTTGGGCCTCTTGTCTTGAACCCAAGAAGTCTTATTTTTGTTGATTACTAATATATAAGAAGTTGGTTATTGGTGCTATTTTAAATAATTATGGTCTTACTAATCCTCTTTGTTCTTTTTGTAGTGATGTTGAATCTATTGAGCATGTTTTCTTTTCCTATCCTTATGCTGCTAAGTTATGGCACTATTGTCTTAAACCTTAGAGTGTTGTCTTCCTTTATGAGATTGGATAGTTAAACATTAAGTTTGGCTATGTTTGTCCTAAGTTTAGAGTCCACCCTTTTTTTCACAAATTCTAAATTATTTTCTCTATTGAAATTCTATGGTTTTTTGTGGAAGCAAAGGAACTTAGAGGTGTTCCAAGGTAAGGCTAGAGTGCTTACTTCATAATTGAAGTCATCCTACATTTTTTATCCCTATATATTTTCCTCTAGTTGAAATTCCATAGGACCAGCTTGAGAAGTTTTATAGGACATGTCTCCTAAATATTACATTGGACTACTTGCTTGATTCAGGAGGATACCCCAGACTGAGCCCACATCTTGATGAGGCCATGTCTCACTCGACAACAAAAAAAATTAATATTTTTGAGTTTGAATGGGACTATATTAAGGATGCATATTTTGATCAAGATGATAATCCAATATATAAATGGATCACCCTATCTAAATTTGACCATAATGGACATGGTGATTGGTTGACAATGAATGAGATTATGTGACAAGATTTTTGTAATGAGGAACACAAAAACTATATTATCAGGGAAGCTAAAGAAAATTTTACTCCATTCAACTTGAATCTCTTTCCAAAAGTGAGGGATGATAATTCATTAGTAGGGACTTCATCTTAGAGACTTACTACAAATACGTATACCCAGGGCATGTAGGAGGAGGTGTGGAAGCATATAAATGATAACATCAACACTTTTTTTGGCAATGTGGAGAGGTTTATCGAAGGTGGAGGATCAACAGATGTCAATGATCTTCTTAACTATGTGAATTAGAACAACGTGAAAGGACTTTTGGATAAAGTCAACCACTACCCTACTAAGCTAACCTCAATGTAAAATTAGATGGACCCTGTTAGTGATAAAAGCACTTCGAAGGGACCTAACTTGACTAACTCAGATGGTGGATGTGATGGTGAAGGTGCTGCTTATAACAGGGCACTAGACCTATATGTTTGAATCTAACCACCTTTAGGGTGGCCTATGTTTTATGGTTGGTGTTTAAATCTATTTTATTATTGATACATTTAGTTTTTGTTACTTAGGCTACCTGTTTATAGCTATTTCTACTGATACTATTTGTATCTATTTTTTGATTTACCTGTTTGGAACCATTTTTATACTAAACAATCTATTATTATGTCTACTAATGGGGGATGCCCCACAACTATTTTTTCCTCTACTAGATACTTTGTATATTTTTGGCATCTTTGATGCATATATTAGTAATCGATCATCAATATAAAAAAAGTATTAATTTCTATTAACATGTAAATCATGTCAACTAAATCTCAACATATCCAATTTAATTTCATGTGTTAAAAATACATATTTAATTACTAATCAATGCTATAATTACTCTATTTAAATTATCTGATCCTTAATCTCACCATATTCTAAGTGAAAAGATCATTTTGACATCAATGGGTCCTTGTCAGGTTATAAGTTGGTCCTTTTGATTAGTTTGGGTGATAATTTGTAATTTTTTAAATTTGAAAGTATTACATATATTAGTTATTAAGATTATTTGATTATAATTATTAAAAAAGGTTAACTTGAATCATTCTAACATCATGATTTGTGTCCCTATTGGTTTTTCACACACAATAAGTAATAAATAAATAATATTTAATAGAAATAAACATTAAACAACCTTAGTAATCTCCATCATTTCATTATTTCAGCCATCATTTTATATTATCTTATGTTTTATATTATCATGGATGGGGATAACATTTTTTTGGGGATTGTAATGGCTCACCATTTTATGCACAATTGAGATGAATTTTGAGTAACTATTCATGTTCATTCATTTAGAAGGAAGGACATTTGAACTTCATGGTTTATTGGTTAAATCTACGCAATTGGTTAGTTTTCACCAGATAATGAACATGATAAAAAAAGGTGCAAAGTAATTATTGTGTGACTATTTTCCATAGAATGTAAACCAAACAAGGAGTCTACCCATATTGAATTATAATTGGACATTGAGTCTACCTATTTTTATCTTATACACCCACTTGACTCATTTTACCTCTTTTCCTTTTATACCAGGCTTTGTAGCAGGGCTCACTGCTACTTAGGCCAACCCAGGGCCTCCCTAAGCTCGACACACATTCTTAAAAAATGTAATATTTTTTAAAAATTTGATTGAAGTATATATAGGTAAATTATTTGGAATTATATTTATTATATTGTTTTATAAAATTTTAGTACAATTTAAAACCCTATTTTTATGAGCAATAATCATGTGCACACTCCTTCAACAAAAGGCTCGCTGACATCACAGTTGGGTGTGTTCCAACAGGGCCAAAAATATTATAATAATCTAAATCTTAGAAATTTCATAACATAAAGTAATAAATAATGAATAAAATGGCCAAGCCAACATAAATAAATCACACATTTTAGATAGAGTAAAAAAAATATATTGAATGCATTCCATATCTGGTCGTAGTTGTTGAAGAGTGTTTTTGAGATCTAGAATTTTAAGAAAATATGGAGTTTGGAGATAATAATAAAGAAGAACAAGGTTTTTTTTTTTATAAAAATCCAAGTCTAATGTGGGGGTATTAAAAAAAACCCAGAATTCTCCCTTACAAAAGATAATAGTGGGGGTGAAAAGAGGCAATTAATCTAAAATCTTAGATTTAGATAAAGAGATGCATATAAAGTTAAATTCAAAAATTTTGAATCGTGATATGTAATCAGTTCTGGTAGACTCAGAAGGAGTGTGGAAAGAGGTAAAAAAGAAAAAAGGTAAAAAGGGCAAGACAATCAATCTTTTAGACTATTTTTCCACCAATTGATGGCTTTGATGTTGTTGGTATTTGGGTGTCTAAAAGAACTAATGTTAATTATTTTTAAGGATTTTGGTTGTTTGGTATATTTGGTTCTTGTTTGGCCATGGTGTTTTTGCTTGGATTTTTTTAGTTATTTTGAGAAACTTTGCATTTTTTAATAGATGGAAAGGTGTTGATAGAACCCTAGTATTGATCTAAATGTGTGTGTGTGTGTGTGTATTGAACAACATTAAGATTAAATACCTAAAAATAAATATCTATAAAAATGATAGTAATAAATATGGTCAATGTTTTGGACACTCTAAAACTTGCTTTATTCTGATCTATCAACATTCTACAGTGTATGTTCGAAAAAAAAATATGGAGGAATAGGAATATATTTGGTCAGATATGTTTGATGGTTTTTTCCTATTAAAAATATGTGAAAATTATATAGACCTCATTTTTACTGTAAATTTGACTTTCAAATTCATCAGGGACTCCTGCCTATTGTTTTCTATTGATCCAAATTATGAATTTCATGGCTTATATTTTGTTTGCATCGACCATTTATACCTTTGCATTTTGTAGGTCCATAAAATATTCAAATTTATCATGCCTTGTTTATGTAGTATTATCATGGCATCTCCATAGCATTCAGCTCATTAATATTTAAAAGTGACGATTACCCTTTGAAAAAATTATTTTCACCTCACACCATCCTTTTTCCTTATACAGATCAATGTGGGTCATTGATCTCAATCTGAGTGATCAAACGCCACTGGTTGTCTTGTGATACTCCTTGTGATTGTGACACTTGTCACTACCATGTTTGTTCTGACTTTGTTGAAAAGTCCACCTTTATCTCACACTGTTAGATCTTCCTTGTCTAGATGAATGCACTCTATTTGATCTTGATCTAATGGATTATGTCCTTTGCTCCATGTACTATTGATCAAAATGTGTACGCTCATACATGTACCATTGATCTCTGGGAAGATGTTCAATCTTTAATTCTTGACTTGTAGTTTTGATACTTATCATTTCCATGCTTTTTTTGAGTTCTTTTAACTTTTCAACTTTGATCACACCCCATACAGTTAGCCATTGCATTTATTTTAACAGGGGTCAAAACCATAAAGTGGTCCCATGGGAAGAGGGCTCATAAATTTTATTAGTGGGTAGTGCAAAGGGAATTTAGGAGTATATATAGCAAAAGTGGTTTCATGGAATAATTTTTTTGAATGTATGCTGCTATTTTATAGGAGATAATGTTCAAAATTACTATATTTTTATTTATAATTAAAGTTTACATAAAAATTTTCCACTCATATATTTACAACTTGTATAATATCTTCCTACAAAATAGAATCACATATGGAGAACTCTATCCCCCATTTTTTTCACCCCCTTAAACTTCCTCCCTAAAAAATAGTTATCTCCTCACTTTTAAGAAAAGTTTCTAAATTTTTCTTATACCATACATTTAATTTTTCATGGAGCCACCTGCTCATTAAAAATAGGAGTAGTAGTCCCCTCCATGGGATCCTTGCTTAGAAACACCACCATAATTAGTTTACATCAAATCTTTCTCCTCATCTAATTTAAGTTTCAGTGCATACAACACCATAGGATCCATATTAGTGTGGTTGAGTAGCAGTGTTAGTTGTACCATCTCCATGTCCACTCTCATAAGCATTAGTATATTACAAGAGGGTGTTTGTAAGTGCATTAAGTACATGTATACCATCAATCTCTACAACATCCTTCATTTTAGAGGAGATTGTCTCAAGATAAAGTGGTTATTTGATAGAGATTCTCACAGGTTGATTAGACACATGATATGCACCCAACCTATCCTATTGAAAGTCTTTTTATTGGCCCTAAAAGCTCTTAATAATAAAATTAATAAATAATTTCATTCAGGGTATTAAACTTGCATTAATTTTTTCTCAAAAAATATGATGAAAACTCATTGTTGTTAGAAGGTGGGATGTCATAACCATCCACCATTAGTCCCAAAAATTCTTTCTCATCAATGAATGGTGACATTAGTGGATTGAGAAATGTTTGAATTACATTACAAGTGACACATTAGTTTTTAGATTGCTAAATAATGAGAATTATTCTTTTTAATCTTTTAAACTAACTGCTAACAATTTGACATTATCATACTATAAGGATTATATTTTTATCTATAATATTCCCATCTATCAATTTGACATGTTACGATTTAATCAAATTCACCTACAGTAATGTAGGAGTCCTGTGATAGTAGGAGATTGTTGATTATTTTTGAGGGCATGCTACTAAGAAATCATAGGATTATTGTTTTTTTTTTTGCAGTCCTACATTCTTTAAAAAAATTTACAATATATGTTGCTTAAAAAAATTGTGATTATTTTACTCGAAAAAATTTATTCAAAAATAAATAAATAAATATGATTGGATACATAACTACAGTTAGAAATAGTGAAATCATGTTATGTAAAATAAAGAGTTTCTAACATTATATTATAAAAACTACAACTGAATGTAGGTATGTGAATACATACATCCTAGTAACCATGCATTACAAAAAACCACCAACAAGGTCGTAGTATACATAGAGTCAAAAATGCCAACCAGTGAGTTTCTAACATTATATTTAAAAAACTACAATTGACTGTAAGTGTGTAAACTTCATCTTGGTAATTATACATTATAAAAAAACTACCAACAAGGCCATTGTATACACGAGTCAAAAATTCTGACCAGTCTTATCTATAGAAACGGATGAACACATCTCTAGCTCATTTTGTGATACCTATAGTCAGAAACACCAAGAAACATATCTCATAGTTATACTTCAAAATTGAATTTAATGGTCTTAATAAACTATAAAAATAAACCAAAATATTTGAATGAAGAAACAAACTCGTTGGTACAGATATTCATTAGCACTTTAGCTTAATTTTAATCTATTCAACAAAATAATTACGTATCACTAATTTAAATTATAACTCAAAAGACTTGATGGTTAAATTAAATTTGATGGTTATTTTGTAAATTAGAACAAAATTGATTACTTTGTATGTAATTTAATAGTTCATAGAATTTTTATAACCAAGTTGTAAGGGCTAAAAAAATTAATCATTCACATTACTTGAAATTAATTGATTGTCCATCTGCTTTATTGCCAATTGTCCCATGCCAAGTCTCATCTGCAAAATCAAATTTAATGCGTGTGATACATGATTTCAACTTTATGATACGTGATTAATTTTTTTTATTTAATTCTTCCCAAACATTAGTGTTTGATATATTTACTTTTCAAAGTAATCTAACTCATCTGTTGTGCACATGTTGAAGCAACGTAGAGCTTTAAATCCATAACTATGATCACAATTTTGATCCTATAATATTAAATGAAGCAAATTTTCAACCCACCTATTTATGAATACAAATTCACCTAAAGATTAGTCACATCGAATTAAAAGCACATGACAAGCATTGAAAAATCAAACACAGACCAAAAAGTTAAAGCCCAAGTATGTTCTTGATATCTATGGTCCATGTGAACCTGGCATAGTTGATCAAATGATACGTGCAATGTTGAATATGGAACTCCATGGAGGTGACAAGTGCCACCATTGTGGGATCCCGATACATAGATCAAATGATGTATGGGACAAGTGTCTTCAAGTAATATATAATGTGGTGTTGGTCTGTATAAGGTCAATTTGGGTATCAACTTCCTGCATAGATAAAATGAGTAATTTTATACACTCTAGGATCTATTCAAAAAATACAATCCTTATTTAGATTTCTCAATTATCCATAGAATGTGCTTCTTGAGAATAAAATTACCACAATGTCAAAGATTAGAATGAAGTTTTATGTTAACATACAATCGCAATATCTATAGGTTTGAACTTTGTAACATAGTCAATAAAATTACATCAAGATCAAATAGAATTAGACAAATGTTTCTTTAACGTATTACTGTAGACCCATATGTAAGATCATACCTATATGCATAACTGTAACTGATTGTATTATTTTTCTTCACCCTGAGAAACTAGTAATGGCAAAAATCTTTCATCAAATGCATAATAAATAGTTTTATCTTATTTTCATTCTACTAAGTCTCTTACCTCTCATGAGAATCATGTCATTCTTCATGATATCTATGAAGTCCTTGAATGCACAATATCCTTCCCTTTACTGATAGGTTTAAAAATTAACATACAATCCAATTGCATAGATATATAGCCCTAGAGACCTTTATTCACTTCTAATAATTTTGTATCATGTGTGTCAATGTCCTTGATAATCAAATGAGAATCCAACCTATCAATTATGTTGGATTGTCACTTCTGAATATTCTCAACCTACTATGTTAAGCATACATATAAAAATATTATGATATATATTTTATGTAAATTTTATTTATTTAGTAACTAATATGATTTATGTGTGTGTGGGGGGGGGGAGGGGAAAGGGGTGGGTAAGAGGAGTTATGTGAAGTGAAAGAGTGTAAATTGACAAATAAACCTACTAGTTACTCCAAACCCAAGTTCATATAAAATAATTGTGGGTACAAACCTATTGGGATCTAAATCACCATGCAAATTATGCTTTAAACTATGATGCCTTGCATTCTTCATTTAAAGAGATAGCCTCTTACCACAATCTCTACATCAAAATTGTATCTCCATTAGTTTCAATCAGAGGGAATCTATATTCATTGGACAAGGAGTTTAATTTTGGGTGATCAAGTTTTGTCTTGGTGATTGCAATGGATAAATTATTTTTTAGACAATGGCACTAAAAAAATTAGAAGTGATCAAGAATAATTTCAGATTTAAAAATATGATAAAAATTTGAAGTGGACATATAATATGTCTGAAAGACACCATATATCCTAATGTGTATGCCTACTATTATACCGTCACTACTTGTTTCTCCTAATAATCAATAGTGTTACATATTTAAAAAATGTGGATGAAACTCCACTTATTATGCAAGAGCCTAATAATTATTTCTAAATCATTACCATCGATTCCAAAGTTCTTTGATGATAATTTTACTTCTATTTTCATATTTGAACTTTTATAATTTTATTGTGCTATAGTCTTGAGTAGATTATTGTAGATACAATCTATAAATGTAAAGTCTATATATAGAAATACTATATATAGACTTATTAAAGTGTTCTGAGGTAGACTACTTATGCCCTCACATAACCATAATTTAGATATGTACATAAAATCATTTTTCAAGAGGTCTTTAAGTTAATAGGTATGATTTTATTTAACTTAGCTTAATTACCATTTTGGGATTGAATTCATCTCCAAATATTAGTTTGTAATTTCAAGAAAAGTGACTCACCCTCACAGGTATTTGAGTCAGTGAACTAAATTATCTCAAAGGTATTCTTGAAGGGGGTTAAAAATTAAGGATACAAATCCCTATTAGACAATTTTCTTATGTTACATCTTCAAAAAATCTTGAAGCTCCACTTATTATAAAAGAGCCTATTATTTCTAAATCATTAGCATAAAATCTATGTCAAAATTGTAATTCTCTTGGTTTTCATCAAGAGACATCTATATTTGCTAGATAAAGAGCTTAGTTGTGGGTGATCAGGTTTTGCCTTGTTGATTACAATGGATAAATTACTTTTGGTACAATGGTGATAAAAAATTAGAAGTGACCAAGAAAAACTTTGTGTTTAAAAATATGATAAAAATTTGAAGTGAACATATATGTTTGAAATACACCATCTATTCCAATGTGCTTGCTAACTATTATACCACCACCACCTATTTCTCCTAATAATTAATAATGTTACATCTTCAAAAAATATGGATGAAACTCCACTTATTATGCAAGAGCCTAATAATTATTTCTAAATCATTACCATCAGTTCAACATTTTCATGATGGTAATTTTACTTTTATTTATATATATTAACTTATATAATTTTCATTTTACTATGGTGTTATAACGGATTATTGAATATTTTGTAATTTTGATGATCCCCTGGATGTGATCCAAAACTCATCGTAGGAGACCCATCAAGTGTAATTTTTTGCAATGACTCTGTTGTTATTTTATTGAAAGGAAATTTCTTAAATTATACAAGTCTACATTTAGATATAATCTATAAATGGAAAATCTATATATATAAATACTATATATAGACTTATTAAAGTGTTTTAAAGTAGACTATGTATGCCCTCACATAACTATAATTTAGATAAACACACAAAATCCTTTTCTAAGAGGTCTTTGAGTTACTAGGTATGATTTTATGTCACTTATTTTAATTACCATTTTGGGGTCAAATTCATCTTCAAATATTAGTTTTTAAGTTTAAGAAAGATGACTTGTCCTTATAGATATTTGAATTGGTGAATTAAATTATCTCAAAAGTATTATTGGGAGGGGGCTAAAAATTAAGGAGTCAAATATCTATTAGACAATTTGATTATGTTACATCTTCAAAAAATGTGGATGAAACTCCATTTATTAAACAAGAGCCTATTATTTATAAATTATTAGCACATTGAATCTTTTTGTCAAAATTAAAACTCATTTGGTTTCAATCTGGGAGTATTTATATTTTCTGGATAAGGAGCTCAGTTGTGGGTGATGAGGTTGTGTCTTTGTGATTTTGATGAATAAATTGATTTTGTTATAATGGTGATAAAAAAGTTAGAAGTGATCAAGAAGAATTTTAGGTTTAAATATATGATAAAATTTTAAGTGAACATATATGTTTGAGAGACACCATCTATTCCAATGTGCATACCTACTATTATACCACCACCACATGTTTCTCCTAATAGTTAATAATGTTACATCTTCAAAAAATGTGGATGAAACTCCACTTAATAAAAAAGAACCTAATAGTTATTTTTAAATCATTACCATCAATTTCAAAATTCCATGATGATAATTTTACTTCTATTTCTATATTTGAACTTCCTATCATTTTTATTATACTATGGTCTTGTAACGTATTATTGAACATTTTCTAATTCTAATGATCTCTTGGATATGATACAAAACTCATGGCAGGAGATCCATCATTTGTAATTTGTTGTAATGAGTCTATTGTTATTTTATTAGAATGAAATCCATTAAATTATATAAATCTACATTTAAATACAATTTATAAATGAAAAGTCTATATATAGAAATACTATATATAAACTTATTAAAGTGTTCTGAGGTAGACTGCTTATGCCCTCACATAACTATAATTTAGATAAGCGCACAAAATCCTTTCCCAAGAGGTCTTTGAGTTATTAGGTATTATTTTGTGTCACTTATTTTAATTACCATTTTTAGGTCAAATTCATCTCCAAATATTAGTTTGTAAGTTCAAGAAAGGTAACTCGTCCTCATAGGTTTTTAAATTGGTGAATTAAATTATCTTAAAAGTATTCCTTGGAGGGGAAAAAATTAAGGAGTCAAATATCTATTAGATAATTTTCTTATGTTACATCTTCAAAAAATGTGGATGAAACTTCACTTATTATGCAAGAGACTATTATTTTTAAATCATTATCACATTGAATCTCTATGTCAAAGTTGCAACTTTCTTGGTTTCAATTAGGGGATATCTATATTTGCTGGATAAGGAGCTCAGTTGTGGGTGATCAAGGTTTGTCTTTGTGCTTTCAATGGATAAATTATTTTTGTTACAATGGCATTAAAATTTTAGAAGAGACTAATGAGAATTTCAGGTTTAGAAATATAATAAAAATTTGAAGTAGACATATATGTTCGAAATACACCATCTATTTCAATGTGCATGCATACTATTTTACCACTGCCACTTGTTTCTCCTAATAATTAATAATGTTATATCTTCAAACATTTTGGATGAAACTCCATTTATTATGCAAGAGTCTAATAATTATTTATACATCATTACCATCGATTCTAGAGTTTCATGATGATAATTTTACTTCTATTTTCATAATTGAACTTTCATAATTTTCATTGTACTATGGTCTTGTAGCTGATTATTGAATATTTTCTAATTATTATGATCCCCTAGATGTAATCCAAAACCTACGGTAGGAGACCTATCGAGTGTAATTTGTTGCAACGAGTTTGTTTCTATTTTATTAGAATGAAAATCCCTAAATTATTCAAATCTACATTTAGATACAATATATAAATAGAAAGTCTATATATAGAAATACTATATATAGAATTATTAAAGTGTTTAGAAGTAGATTGCTTATGCCCTCACATAACCATAATTTAGATAAACACACACAATCCTTTCCAACAAGGTCTTTTGAGTTATTAGGTATGATTTTGTGTCACTTATTTTAATTACCATTTTGGGTTCAAATTCATCTCCAAATATTAGTTTGTAAGTTTGAAAAATGTGATTCACCCTCACAAGTATTTGAGTTAGTAAATTAAATTATCTCAAAGGTATTCCTTGAGGGGCTATAAATTAAGGAGTCAAATCCCTATTAGACAATTTGCTTATGTTACATTTAAAAAAAATGTGGATGAAACTCCACTTATTATGCAATAGACTTTTATTTCCAAATCATTAGCACATTCAATCTTTACATCAAAGTTGTAACTCCCTTGGTTTCAATTAGGAGGCATTTATATTCACTAGATAAGGAGCTTAGTTTTGGGTGATAAGTGTTTATCTTGGTGATTGCAATCAGTAAATTGTTTTTATTACAATAATGCTAAAAAATTGGAAGCGACGAAGAAAAATTTTGGGTTTAAAAATATGATAAAAATTTGAAGTGGACATATATGTTCAAAAGACACCATCTGTTTCAATGTGCATGCTTACTATTATACCACCACTACTTATTTCTCATAATAATTAATAATATTATATTTTTTAAAAATATGGATGAAACTCCACTTATTATGCAAGAGCCTAATAATTATTTCTAGATCATTACCATTGGTTCCAAAGTTTCATGATGATAATTTTACTTCTATTTCCATATTTGAACTTTCATAATTTTCATTGTACTATGGTCTTCTAGTACTATTGAACATTTTAAAATTTTGACAATCCCCTGGATTTGATCCAAAACCCATGGTAGGAGACCCATCAAGTATAATTTATTGTGATGAGTATGTTGCTATTTTATTGAAATGAAATTCCCTAAATTATTCAAATCTACATTTAGATACAATTTATAAATAGAAAGTCTGAATAAAGAAACATTGTATATAAACTTATTAAAGTGTTATGATGTAGACTGCTTACTCCCTAACATAACCACAATTTAAATAAGCACACAAAATCCTTTCCCAAGAGTCATTCAGTTACTACGTATGATTTTGTGTCACTTATTTTAATTACCATTTTGGTGTTGAATTCATCTGTAAATATTATTTTGTAAGTTCAAGAAAGGCAGCTCTCCTTCACAGGAATTTTTATTGGTGAATTAAATTATCTCAAAGGTATTCCTGTTGGGAATAAAGATTAAGGAGTCAAAACTCTATTAGACAATTTTATTATATTACATCTTCAAAAAATGAGGATAAAAATCCACTTATTATGCCAGAGCCTATTATTTATAAAACATTAGCACATTGAGTTTCTACATCAAAATTGCAACTCCCTTGGTTTTGATCAGGATGCATCTCTATTCGTTGAATAAGGAGCTCAGTTGTGGGTGATCAGGTTTTGTCTTCATGATTGCAATGGATAAATTTCTTTTGTTACAATGGTGCTAAAAAAATTATAAGTAACCAAGAAAAATTTCAGATTCAAAAATATGATAAAAATTTGAAGTGAACATATATGTTCGAAAGACACCATCTATTCTAATGTGCATGGCTACTATTATACCACCACCACTTGTTTCTTTTAATAATTAATAATGTTACATACTCAAAAAATGTGGATGAAACTCCACTTATTAGTACATCCATTAGATATAGAAACAACATTTTTAAATAGGTTTTTTAAAGCAAAGGTTTACATGGACCGAGAAGGCTACATGTATAAGAAATAAAGTAGTAATTGGTATAAATGATACATAACACATTGTATGGACTGAAACAATCCTCAAGAGCATGGTATGAATGCATTGATGAGTTCTCCAAAATGAAGGATACATGAGTTGCAACATTGATTCGAATGTCTAAGTCAAGCATATCAGTGCACTGATAATCATTTTAGCCTTATATGTTGATGACACCATTATTATGAGTAATGATATTAAGATGTCAAGACTTAATTTAAGTCTCAATTAGCTACACAATTTGAGATGACCAATTACATTGAAATTCATTATTGCTTGGGCACAGACGAGGCTAATTCATTTTAATTAGAAAAGGTATATTAGAAACATTTTGAATAAATTTGGGATGGAAAATTGCAAACCAATAAGTACTCCAATGGAAGTAGGTAACAAAAGTTCATTAAAAACATGTCCCAAAATAAGTAGAAAACTATGATTTTGGTTCCCTATCAAAATGTTAGTGGGAGCCTAATGTATGCAATGTTTTTTAACATAACTAATATTGCACATGTTTTAAGTATGGTGAGGCAATTTTATGACAATCCTGAACCACAACATTGAGTGGCAACTAAAAGAATTGTAACAATGAAGCATGAAATTACATTCAATGGGATTTCAAAAAGATCTTTGAATCCTGTGAATTATTATGATATATATTGGGTAGGGGACATTGATATCAAGAGATCAACTTCAAGATTTTGTTGTATCCTTGGTGGAGGTACAATCTCATAGGCAAGCAAGAAACAACTAGTCTCTCTTTCTAGTGTAGAAATAGAATATCTAGCAATGTCAAGTCATAAAATAATTATCATCATTAATATGTTTATTTCAAGACATCAAGGTTACTCAGACTCAACCAACAATTATAAAGTGTGACAACCAAAGTTGCACAGCCATAACAAAGCATTCAAAATATCATGAAAAGGCTAAACATAGAGATACACTACCATTTCATTCATGAACAAATTGAGAAGAACAGTGTGCAAATAGAATACTGTACAACTAAAAATTTGGTCACACATGCAGTCATGAAGGCGTTACCAAGAATCAGCTTCAAATTTTGAAAAGCAAGATTCAACTTATTATTAGGCTATGTAGTAGTGTTATAAGTGCAAAAATGTAATTAAATAATTAATAGTTTTAATTAAAATGTAGAGTTTTTAATTTTAGTTAAAGATAGTTATCACTCGAATGCACATGTGACTGATAATTTCAATGCATGTAATTGTTAAAGAGATTTTTCTTAAGTTAATAAACAAATTCAGAGTAGTTTAGAATAGTAGGGTTTGAACAAGACCCTTCATCTCTTGTTATCCTTTATTATATCGCTTTTTCAAGATACATGAAATGAAAAAATATATATATTTAGAGTTTGTTGTAGATATAGTCTATTTTTCTATTTAATCGAGTGAATTACATGTTCAATTGTTTTTATTATAGCTTCAAATTTATCCTGCTTGCATAGTGGCATGAGATTGAGATGAAAATAGAGAGTGAATGAAATTGGCATTGGATTGGCTTTAGGCTAGTTCACTCATGGGTGAAATCCCACAAATAATGTTTAATTCTATTTTAAATATCTTAATGTTTCTTTCTATATACTTCCAGGTTTATTAAGTCTACAATGAAAATCTGCAATAGTCACATCTAATTGAAGGAAAATTTCCATGTCGGGTGTAACTATTAAGTAAAACATGGAGTGCCTATCTCAATTGACATTACGAGACATTTAAACAAATTCATACACAAAAGTATTGCTCCATTTTCCACTGCCATTAGATGTTTGCATGGATAGATAAAATGTTCAAAAATATACAAGGAACTTTTCAATAGTGCCAAATATATATATATATATATATATATATATATATATATATATATTTGCAACTCTTGGGAGTTGTTTTGAGAGAGTATAGATTTGTCTCATCTATTAAATAGGGCATTTGTTTTGGTGTTGTTCTCATATAAACCTTGGGAGTTGTTTTGAGAGAATTTATATTTCTCTCATCTATTATATAAACATGTTGATATGGTGTAATACTTAGTAAGTATTATATACGAAGCATTTCACACATTAAGTAAGAACATGTTAAACAAAAATATCTGCTAGGCCACTGTATCATATGAAAGCCACATAATAGATGAGAGAAATATAAATTCTCTCAAAACAACTCCCAAGGTTTATATTAGAACAACACCAAAACAAATGCCCTATTTAATAGATGAGAGAAATCTATACTCTCTCAAAACAACTCCCAAGAGTTCCAAATATTTGGTGGTTATGATTATATCAAAACAACACAAAAACAAATACCCTATTACTTACTCGACATACATATTTGATGGAACAACATTAGTCCATTGATTTTGTTAATTTGTACAACTTCCATGCTGAGAAACTGACGACTAATGCAAAAACCATGAAAACTGCTCCAGCTACCAAGACCTGACTATCATGATCCATAAGATAAGAAAACATACCGTCACTCTTCCTGCCCATCCTGACTCTTAGAAAGAAATTAGGAGCACAAATAATTTCCTTGAATTCTCTCAGCGGAGGAGCCCTGAACGAAGGCTTGTTTAAGAACTTTACAGTGACCTCTGGTACACCTGTTGTTCTAAACAACTAGAGTCTCTGATTGTCTTTGGACTATAGAACACCATTTTCATCTCTACATACTTCCAAAGGTGGGAAGTTATGTGCACTCATCTTGCTCCTCTTTAGCCGCTTCAGCACCCTGTGAAAGAAAACGTCTAACCCTTTGATGAAGTAAAATGATTTGCTAGGGTCTTGCGAGAATCTTATTAAATTTAGACTCAACTTAACCATCTTGAATGCCGTAATCTTATCACAAACAACACGTAACACCACTAAAGATAAAATTATTCAACTCAGAAGGTAGGTTCATTCATGTATACTTTTAAGTTTGAGTGATAATGTACTTTTGCATGTGAGGCAAAAATAATAAAAGATGCTTGGGATCAGTTAAGTTATATGAATCAAATGATGGTAGTACAATATTATATTTTTGAAGAAGGCTTTTCTAGTAAAAATTCCAAGAAATATAAGATATCAAATCACACAAACTAATTTAAGTCTCTCAAAACTAGCAACGTGTGGGTTAGTGATTACAGAAGAAGAAGATGTTATGACACTTTTTAGGAGTTTCCCAGAATCCTATTCTGGATTGGTAGTAGCACTAAGTAATTAATTGAACCTATATTTGTTTGTAGTAATAGTGTTGAAAAGTGATGCTGAAGTGCAGTTCACTCAATGCTATTTTTAGACTATTAGTGTAAATTTAGTTTGCATCAACAGATTTTTGTGGAGTTAAATTTAGACAGTTAGTTAATTTTTAGTTAATATATTTTTTTAAAAAAAATAAAGCCTTAGAAATGCTAGAGTTAGTTTTAGCTGCTATTACATGCAAATTATTATTTAGATAAATTTAAAATATTTTATTCAATAATTAGAAAAGCATGTTCACATGCAATTCTATTAATACATTTTAGTTGATCTTTATTTTCAAGAAGAAGAAGGAGAATGATTCTAATTTTTTGAAGTATATTTTTATTTTTGCAACTCTTATCTCTTTTGTATTATGAATATTGCATATATTTGGCTATGATTTAATTTTGTTTAAAAATTCTACATTTGGTATCAGAGGAAGAGGTGGTTTCAGAGGAAGAGGTAAAGGCTGATTTGATTAAAGAAATATCCAGTGTTATCATTGTAATAGGTATGGCCACTTTAATTATGAGTGTAGATTAAAAGAAGGTAATAATGGTAAAAGCATTCATTATTCTCAAGAAGGTGATGAGAATCCTTCATATCATTTATTTTTATCTTATGACAAAGCTGAAAATATTTCTAAAGATGTTTGGTATTTAGATTCGGGATGTTCTAACCACATGTCAGGGAATGAAAAACTTTTTTCTATAATGCATAAAAGCTTTAAATCCAAGATCAAACTTGGTGATGACAAATCATTGGAGGTTGCTGCAAAAGGAGCTATGGAAGTCCATACAAAAGAAGGTATGAAGAGTGTTAAAGACATTTATTACACTCCAAATTTAAAGCATAATTTGTTGAGTGTTGGACAATTATGTGAGAATAATTATAAATTTATATTTGAAAATCAACAATGTATAATTTATGATAAGAATCAAGGAAATACGGTGGTAACAGTTGTGCCTATGGCAAAGAATAAGATGCTCCCATTGAAGTTTGGTGAACATAACAAGAACCTTGTCAATATGACATATGAGGATACAAGTTGGTTGTGGCATCTCAGGTATGGGCATTTAAATTTTCATAGTTTGAAGATTCTAACATCAAAAACATTAGTTTCTATTTTGCCTAAGGTTGAAGAGCACAAGGAAGTTTGTGAAGGATGTGTTAAAGAAAACATGCAAGAGATAAATTTATAAAATGCAATGCATGGAGGGCCCATTATCCACTCTAGTTAGTTCATTCAGACATTTATGGTCTTATGCAAACAAAGAGTTTGGGTAAGTCATCATATTTCATTACTTTTATTGATGACTACTCATGATAGTGTTGGGTTTATTTTTTGAAGACCAAAGGTGAAGCTCTTTAGACATTCAAAAGGTTTAGAGCCCTTGTAAAAAATGATAAAGGGTGCAAAATCAAATGCTTAAGGACTGATCGTGGAGGAGAATTTTGTTCAAAATCCTTTCAAGGTTATTGTGATATGCATGGGATTAGAAGACAACTCACCACTGTATACACACCTCAACAAAATGGTGTAGCTAAAAGGAAGAATCATACAGTGGTGGAGATGGCATGAAGCATGCTACAAACAAAGGGATTAAGTAATTATTTTTGGGGAGATGCAGTTCTACAACAGTATATATTATCAATTGGAGTCCCACTAGTGCACTTGATAGAATGACTCTGTATGAAGCTTGGTATGAGAAAAATCCAAATGTTAATTATTTCAAAGTTTTTGGTTGCTTAGCCTATGTTCATGTCCCTGATCAAAAGAGGCAAAAGTTAGATCCCAAAAGTGAGTCATGTACTTTTTTTGGATATAGTGAGGAAAGTAAGGCTTACAGGTTATATAATCCTCTCACTAATAAGCTTATTGTGTCAAGAGATGTGATTTTTGATGAAGGGCGAGTTTATGGTCATCAAAAATGCCATATGGAGAAGTCAAAATATATTTTAAATGAAGTTATTATGGATGATATTGATCATGGGCAGCCCACTAATATTTCTATTCCAAGTGCTATAAGTCCACCAAGTAATCCCTCATCTAGTTGTTCAGTTCCAAGTGCAAGTCCATATTCAAGTCCTAGTTTTGCAAGGAAGGTAATAAGATTGAGTGACATTTATCAAAGGAGTTCAAATCAAGCATATGAAGAAAATCCAAGAGGTGAGACACTAAATTTTGCTTTACTTACCAAGGCTGATTTTGAACCATCATGTTTTGAAGATGCATATACTAATGAGGTTTGGATGCAAGCAATGCAAGAAGAGATGGATTCTATTCACAGGAATGACACTTGGGAGCTTACAAAGCTTCCACATGACAAGAAGAAGATTGGCACCAAATGGGTCTACAAGACTAAGTGTAACAGTGATGGAAGTGTTGAAAGGCATAAGGTGAGATTATTTGCTAAAGGCTTCACACAAAAGTATGGCATTGATTATGAAGAGACATTTGCACTAGTAACAAGACAAGAGACCATTAAAATGTTGATTTCATTAGTAGCTTAAAAGAATTGGAGCATCCATCATATGGATGTGAAAAGTGCCTTCTTGAATGGGTACTTAGAAGAATAAGTATATGTGGAACAACCTAAAGGTTTTGAAGTGCAAGGAAAAGAAAATCATGTCTACAAGTTAAAGAAGGATTTATATGGCCTCAAACAAGCACCAAGAGCATGGTATGATAGGATTGATGGATATTTTCAAGAGAATAGATTTCAAAGAAGTAAGAGTGAACCTACCCTTTAGTACAAACAAGAAGGTAATGATATTCTGATTGTAAGTTTGTATGTTGATGACTTGTTGTATATGGGTAGTAGTTCTATGATGAAGGATGAATTCAAAGTTTTCATGATGAATGAATTTGAGATGAAAGATTTAGGCCTCATGAAATATTTTTTAGGAATGGAAGTTTATCAAAGGGAGAATAAAATTTTCATTTGTCAAACAAAGTATGATAAAGATATGTTGAAGAAACTTGATATGATTGATTGTAAACCAATCTCCACTCTAGTTGCTCATGGAGTTGTGTTGTGTAGAGATGATGGTGTTGAAAGAGTTGATGAGACAACCTATAGAAGTATTGTCGAAAGTTTAATGTTTCTAACTCACACAAGCCCTGATATTGCTTATTCAATTTCACTTATTCAAGGTACATGAAAGAGCCATCAGAAATACATATGAAGGCAGCCAAGAGAATTTTGAGGTATGTGAAATGCACTCTAGATTTTGGTATTCATTACTAAACTTCTAAAAAGTTCAATCTTGTTGGTTTTAGTGATTTTGATTGGTGCGGTAGTTTGGATGACCGAAAGTCAACATCTCGGAATTATTTTTCTTTTGGTTCTGGTTTGATTACTTGGAGCTCAAAAAAGCAAAGTATAGTTGCCCTTTCTTCTACAGAAACAAAGTATGTTGCAATCACTACAATAGGGACACAAGAATTATGGCTTATTAAACTTCTTGAAGAAATTGGAGAGATTCAAGTTTAGCCCATAGTTATTTTTTGTGATAATATTAGTGTTATTAAATTGGCCAAGAATATAGTCCGTCACAATAGGACAAACCATTTTGATTTAAAGCATCATTTTATCCGAGATTTAGTGCAGATGAAGGTAGTAGAATTGAAATATATCAACACTAAAGAACAATTGGCAGATATCTTCACGAAAGTAGTTGCAATCAATCAATTTTTGACACTCAGAGATCAAATTGTGAGCCCACTCAACATCAAAGGGGAATATGTTGAAAAGTGATGCTGAAGTGCAGTTCACTCAATTCTATTTTTAGACTATTAGTATAAATTTAGTTTGCATGAACAGTTTTTTGTGGAGCTAAATTTAGACAGTTAGTTAATTTTTAGTTAATATATTTTTTAGAAAAAAAAAATCCTTAGAAAGGCTAGAGTTAGTTTTAGTTGCTATTAAATGCAAATTATTATTTAGATAAATTTAAAATATTTTATTCAATAATTAGAAAAGCATGTTCACATGCAATTCTATTAATACATTGTAATTGATCTTTATTTTCAAGAAGAAGGAGAATGATTCCAACTTTTTGAAGAAGTATTTTTTTATTTTTGCAACTCTTATTTCTTCTGTATTATAAATATTGCATATATTTGACTATGATTTAATTTTATTTAAAAATTCTACAAATAGCAACTCTACTTCAAAAAAAAAAGAAAGAAGGATGTGGGCTTTAATGATGAGAATCCTACATCATTATTTTCATCAAGATATATGTGCAAAGCAACTAAGAAGAATGAAATCAAATTTCATCCATCCCAGTCTAGCATCTCAAAGAATGGTGAAGAGACAAATGAAAAGAAAAATAAGAAAATTTGCTTTCATTGTGGGGCTCATAGACATTTTAAGAAACAATATATAAATTGGTTAGTGTGGGTAGAAAAAGGAATGAGAAGGAAGAAAGTCAAGAGGCTACCATGACTGCAAGTAATGATTAAGAACCCTTTTTTTCGATCATCACAACCCCAAATTCTGATGTTTTGAAGTGTTGGTACTTAGATTCAGTGACAAATCAGTGTATGACACTTGAGAAAGGTTGGTTTATGTCATATAAAGAAATAACCTAAGGGAAAATTGTAAATCTTGAAGATGATAACAAACATGAGTTTATGTGAGTTGGAAATATCTCATTGAAGATGTTAGATGGCACACAAACAGATCCAGGATGTGTGGTATGTCCCTACTCTAGCAAAAAGTCTTTTGTAAGTAAGTAATATTATCGATGTTAGAATACTTGTATAGTTTGTCAATAAGGTGTGTGCTAAAGGATGCAGAGGCAATGACTATTACAAAAAAAACATCTTTTGTAAGTAATATTATCGATGTTAGAATACTTGTATAATTTGTCAATAAGGTGTGTCCTAAAGGATGCAGAGGCAATGACTATTACTAAGGTAGTCATTGATGTAAATATATACTAGTTACATGCAGTGGCACCTGAAGTGGTGTTAATAACAATTGATAATGAAAGATAAAATTCAATGTTTTGGCATCACAAATTTGGGCATACAAATACACTTTCACTTGAAGTATCAAAGAGAGACCAGTTTGTTGAGGATTTAAATTTTCATCTTTCGGCTGAGTTGGGAGTATGTGAAAGCTACTGTTTAGGCAAGCAACATAGATTACCTTACTAAAAAAAGAGCGATGAGAGCTAAGGAGAAAATGGAGCTCATAAATTCAGATGTTTGCAGTCTAATGTAAATAGTGACACACAAAGGGGCAAGATATATTTGTTACCCTTAAGTGAAGATTTCTCTAGAATGACCTTGTTTATTTTCTCCAAGATAAATCGTATGCATTAGAAATGTTTAAAATTTTCAAAGCATTTGATGAGAGAAGCAATTAGGATTTTTTAAAAACGTCTTAAATGTAGTAGTAGGGTTGAATATACGTCAAATGCTTTCAAAAGTTTGTGTGCAATGGATGGAATCAAACTCGAGTACATTGTCTCTTAATCACCATACTAAAACAGTGTTGTAGAAATAAGGAACATGACTCTTGTTCAAAGTTCTAAATGCATGCTTAAGAGTAGTGGGTTATCTAATGTATTCTGGACTAAAGTAATTTCTACTACCGCATATATACAAACAACTTACCAACTATTACATTACATAAGAAGACACCATACGAAGCATGGCATGAAACCAAGCCAAGTGTCAATGATTTGAGAATTTTTCGCTGCTTAGCACATCCACAAATACTGGATAAAGACCAAAGGTAGCTAGACAATAAAATCAATAAATGTATAATGGTTGGATACAACCTAGACTCAAAGAGAATACGAAATTATGATCCTATAACACATGAAATTATAGTAAGAGACGTTATTTTTTACGAAAAGTCAGTTGTACACAAATTAAAGAGATTGAAAATATAAGAAATTCAACAAGTAGTTTTTATAATCTCAGATCTGAAGAAGGCTCTGAGGATGAGGATTCTACTACAGTAAGACTAAAACGACTTGCAACGACACAATACAATACATAGTTAATGTACAAGAGAGATGCAACGTTGTAAATCAACAAGACCTCAAAATCCCACTCAAAAGACGTTGGAATCATATGCACTTCATGTAGAAGTTGATGAACTACTCAGTTCAAGAAACACTTGAAAGTATTTATGCAAACCAAATTGGAAGCAAGCAATGGATGCTAAATATGAATCGCTCATAAAAAACCAAACTTCGGAACTGACAAGTCTTCCACGCGGAAGCAAAGTAATTGCGTGTAAATGGTTATTCAAACAAAAGTATAAGTCAGAAAGTTTGATAGATGGCTAAAAAGCTCATTTGGTAGCAAAAGGTTACTATCAAATCGTAGGTTTGGATTATCACGAGAATTTTTCATTTGGAGTTGAAATAATGTCCATAAGAGTTTAGTTAGCAATTTAAATCTTCATGTATATTCACTAGATATAAAAAAAACATCAATCTTAAATGGGTTTTTAAAGGCAAAGGTTTATATGGAACACCAAGAGGGCTACATATAAGAAGGAAATGTGCAGTTGGTATGCAAGCTGCAAAATACATTGTATGGACTAAAACAATCCTCAAGAGCAGAGCATGGTATGAACACATTGATGGGTTTCTCCAAACTGAAGGATACATGAATTGCAACGTTGATTCGAATGTCTAAATCAAGCATATCAGTGAGCCGATGATCATTTTAACCTTATATGTTAATGACACAATCATTAAGAGTACTGATATTAAGATGCAGACTTATTTAAATCTTAATTAGCTGCAAAATTAGAGATGACCAGTTATGCTGAGATTCATTGAGGTACATCAAAAACTTTCTGAAAAAATTTGGGATGGAAAATTACAAACCAATAAGTACTCCAATGGAAGTAGGTAACAAACTTTAATTACAAATGTGTTCAAAAACGCCAGAAGTAAAAAGTGTGGTTCCCGTTCAAAACGTTCTTGGCAGCCTAATGTATGCAGTGGTTTCTAGCAAAACTAATATTACACATGTTGTAAGCGTTGTGAACCAATTTTCTAACAATCCTGACCCACAACATTGGATGGCAGTTAAGAGAATTTTCAAATATCTTCAAGGAACAGTGAAGCACATATCTAAATTCAGTGCGATTAAAAAAATATCTTTGAAGCTTACGAACATATAACATGTTAAACCGTAAAAGAATTATTATACTTACAAGAATATATACAAGAAACAATCAACTTGTTTTTCTTTCCATTGCAAAAGCAGAATATATAACATGTCAAACCGTAAAAGAATTATTATAGTTAAGATGTTTATTGCAAGACATCAAGGTTACTCAGACCCAACCAACAATTGTAAAGCGTGACAACCAAAGTCCCATAGCAATGACAAAGCATTCAAAGTATCATGCAAAGGCTAAACATAGAAGGATACAATACCATTTCGTTTGTGAAAAAATTGAGAACAATGTGCAAATCTAGTACTGTACACCTGAGAATATGGTCGCAAATGCATTGAGAAAAACATTACTCGGAATCAAGTTCGGGTTTTACAAAGAAGATTCAACACAATAGACCTCAATTGAAAATTATTAGGCTAAGTGGGAGTGTTAGATGTGGAGAAATGTAATCAAATAACTAATAATTTTTGTATGTAGGGCTTTCTGTTTTAATTAGAGACAGCACATCACATGAATGCTTATATCGCTGTTAAAAAAATTTGTTGCAAGTTAATAATGAACAAATGCAATGTAGTTTAGGGTAGTAAAATTTAAACAAGACTCCACCTCTTCAGTTATCTTTTAATGTGCTGTTGTTTCAAGGTAGATGAGATGAATAAAAATATATATGTAGTGTTTGTTGTAAATATACTCTATTTTTTCTATTCATTCTTGAGTAAATTACACTGTTCAATTGTATTTATTACAGCTTAACCTATCTTCCTTGCATAGTGCCATGAAATTGAGATGAAAACGGAGTGTGAATGGCACTGGTACTGGATTGGCATTAGGCTAGTTCACCCACGGATGAAATCCCACAAATAATGTTTAATTTTATTTTAAATAGCTTAATGTTCATTGCTGTTGCTGTATGCTTCTTGGTCTATCAAGGCTGCGATACAAATCTGTAATAGTCAAAACTAATTGAGGAAGAATTTACATGTAGGGCGTATGTGTTAAGCAAAACGTGGAAAGCCTATCTCAACTGACATTACGAGACATTTAAACAAATTCATACACAAATGTATTGCTCCATTCGCCACTCCCATTAGATGCTTGAATGGATAGATAAAATGTTTAAAAACATACGAGGAGCTATCTAATAGTGCCAAAGAACAATTTAGTAAGTATTATAGACGAAGCGTTTCACCCATTAACTAAGAACAAGTCTTACTAAACAAAAATATCTGTTAGACCACCGTATCGTCCGAAAGCTACATATTAGGTGAGAGATATAATCTCTCTCAAAACAACACGAAAACAACCCAATCGTTATATCAGAACACCACCAAAGCAAATGTCCTATATAATAGATGAGAGAAATTTATGTTCTCTCAAAACAAATCCCAAGAATTGCACATAGGTGGTTGTTCTGATTATACCAGAACAACACCAAAACAAATACCCTACTACTTACCCCACATACATATTCGATGGAGCAACTTTAGTCGTTTGACTTTGTTAATTTCTACTTCCATGCTGAGAAACCGAGGGCTAATGCAGATACAGTGACGACCGCACCAGCTACAAAGACCTGATTATCATGATCCATAAGATCAGCAAACATACCGTCAGTCTTCCTCCCCGTCCTAACTCTTGGAAAGAAATCAGGAGCACAAATAATTTCCTTGGATTCTCTCGGCAGAGGAGCCCTGAACGAAGGCTTTTTAAAGAGATTTACAGTGACTTCTGGTACACCTGCTGTTCTAAACAACCAGAGTCTCCGATTGTCTTTAGACCTCAGAACACCATTTTCATCTCTGCACACTTCCAAAGGCGGAAAGTCATGTGCGCTCATCTCGCGCCTCTTCAGCCGCTTCAGCCCCTCCTCCAAAGAAAGCGTCTCACTCTCTGATAAAGTAAAATGATCTGCCAGAGTCTTGCGAGAATCTTATCAAATTCGGACTTAACTTAACCATCTTGAACGCCATAATCTTATATCACAAACAACACTTGGTTAGCACCACTCAAGATAGAGTATTCAACTCGGAGGTTTTGAAGTGTAGAGATGAAACGGCTTATGCTTGTTTGTATAAATAGAGTTTACTGGTTCTAAGATTGACCGCTTAGACGGGGGGCGTGAGTTTTAAAATCTTAAAATTAAGCTATTAAAGAAAAGAAACAGAGCCCTTCAAATTAAGCTAGCATTATAAAGTCGCTTCAAAAGCCAATCTAAGTTTTTTAACATGCCAAATAGGTGGCACATTCGTTAGTGCCACTCAGCGATACTAATTTTACATAAGAATTAGTGCAACCAGAAAACATAGGTATTTTTTTATTTTACAAAATTTCTCAACATTAAATTTTAAATATAATGTTATAAATCAAAATTTGAAAAATTGATTTATTTGTTGTATGATTAATTAAAGATGAAAGATAAATTTAATATTTAAAAGAAATTGTAATATTTATCAATTAAAATAAATAAATAAATAAATATATTTTTTCCACTATTAAAAATAGATTAACATCCAAACATGGTACATCAATATGGGATGATAAACATCTAAACATGGTATATTAATATAGAAAATCCAACAATCATAGTGTACAACTTAATATCGGAAAAACCACTCTTAGAAATCCGTAAATGCATTTACAACGAAAACTGTTTTCATTAAATTAGTCTTCTTGCTTTGAATATCATGTTGGTGATTCATCCACTAGCAAGTAATGGGCAAAGGATAGCAAAGCGTATTGAGATGCCTATGGCTTCGATTGAACACAAATAAAGACAATGCTAGAATCTCATACGGGTGCAACGAATTAAACAATAATCCAAGTGTTGTTAGGTTAGTCTAGGTTATGACCCTTCCCATGGGTCCATATGATCCACAACCTATCCTAGTTCTGCCCCAAACTGGTGAGAACTTTATCTAACTTTTGGCTTATCTAATTCTTGAATTGGATTATGAGTTTGGGTTTGACTGATCTTCACATAAATATTGGTTGAAAGATTTAAATTTTGATCTGAATTAGGCTCTCCAATTTTATTCATATGCAATGTGGGTCTCTTTGATTAAATGAGATGATGTTGCCGTCTAGGCA